>OZ012698.1:27846112-28051106 GCA_963942565.1 Maea johnstoni
CTACTACTACTACTACTACTACTACTACTACTAACTACTACTACTACTACTACTACTACTACTACTACTACTACCTACTACTTCTACTGCTGCTTCTACTACTACTACTACTACTACTACTACTACTACTACTACTACTACTACTACTACTACTACTACTACTACTATTATGATTTTTATCGTCATTATTATTATTTTTTGTTTTTCGAATAATATTATATTTAGATTTCTTTTGTTCATATGTTTCCACAAAAGCTGTCCCTGGAGGATAACTAGATCTGAATAAGACATAGTTTATAAACGTATTGTTTGTTTGTTTGTATGTTTCAACAAAAGAGCTCCCGTAGGATTATTACCGTAGGAAGACATTGTTTATAAATGAATTGTTTGTTTGTTTGTATGTTTCAACAAAAGAGCTCCAAGTAGGATTATTACTGTAGGAAGACATTGTTTATATATGAATTGTTTGTTTGTTTGTATGTTTCAACAAAAGAGCTCCAAGTAGGATTATTACTGTAGGAAGACATTGTTTATATATGAATTGTTTGTATGTTTCAACAAAAGAGCTCCCGTAGGATTATTACCGTAGGAAGACATTGTTTATATATGAATTGTTTGTATGTTTCAACAAAAGAGCTCCCGTAGGATTATTACCGTAGGAAGACATTGTTTATATATGAATTGTTTGTTTGTTTCAGCAAAAGGCGCTGGGCGGGTTACTATGGGAGGATGTGGTGATCAAGCTTCAGCTGCTGGAGGCCGACTATTTCGACCTGGAGTACACAGACGTGCAGGGAATGGATGTAAGTACTTGGTAACCCTTATAATGCTGGTGGCTAATTTGGCTAATACAAGATGATGTGAAAAACCTGAACAATTACTGAAACCACCTGACTAATTTTTGGATATTTCTCTAACAAAAGCATAATTTGAAAAAAATATATTAAGGAGAAATGTTTATCATAACTCAACTTAAACCCTCAATCAAATATTTTATGAGGTCACCTTTCGTTTTTAAGTTATTTTCAAAAGTATCAAAGTACCAGGTCCAAATGTCTAACCATAAAGGAAAAACCTCATTTGTTTTAAAGACAACAAAGAAAAGTGACAATTTTAGCAAGAATCATATTGTAATTGAATTTGTTAAAGGGGAAATCCTCAAACCTATCAAATCCCCTCTGCACCCAGGTTGAATAGTTGTGTTGCTAATACATGTGATTATTATCATTTCTTCATTCCTGTTCTTTTTATTACAGTGCTGGTTGGATCATGAAAAGCTAGTACTGAAGCAGATAGTCAGCCCCAATGAAGTCACATTTCGTTTTTCGGTCAAATTCTATACACCAGACCCTGGCCTTCTGGAAGAAGAATACACTAGGTAGGTTATTGAGGTCAATGTGTGTTCCCTTAACCAATTTACACACAGAGAAGCCAAAACAGGCCTGACAATTGTGGAAATATTTTAATTATGTAAGCATTTATTGGAAATCATTTGGAGGAGAAATGTTTATCAGAAGACACGCAACAACCCTGGTTCAAATGTTTTGCAAACTTTCGCTTAATTCCCAAGTTATATTCGAAAGTATAAAGAGCAGCAGAAATTAATTTGTAAAGGAACTCTGAGTGTGAATGGGTTAACGTATAATTGTATTTTGATTTCAACAGAAATAGGTTTGAATAATATTATGTCCATGCCTTTAGTGTATTGTAGCATGACATAACTTTGAGTTTTAGAGATGATTATAGCAAGGAGTCTTTTGTGAAATGTCGGATTTCGATGGGCCAGAATTTGGTGGTATTTTAATGCTATGGATAAGCAATATTTATACTTGGAGATTTCAGATATTGGAAAGCTGTCAGTTCCTTAGCATTATGAAGCAGCTTATCCTTGTCATCAATTTCGACACATTTTTGACTACAGTATTTTATTTATTGGGTGCCCAGATTAATCAAGATCCCAGTATTGCTACGGTACCCCTAGGTTGCAGTGTCTTTTTGTTGGTACATGTACTCTATAAAGTGTTGATGTTGCGGCAGTTGAATTAATGCACACTTTGCGCACCTTTGAGTCTGCCTTTATTAAACAGCGCACCATTATTTAGACATCTGATACAAATGCTATTATCGTACAACAAGTTGACATGATGCCTTTTCATTCTACACCCATACACAAAATTAAGCTGCACATCAGTGGCAGAATAAATATGGTATACAGTAAGTATGTTACCAGAAAAACATTTATTGCAATAAAACATGCAGTGACATTGCTGCAAAGATATTTCAGTATTTCACTATATGACACTGGCGCCCTCTTTATTTGATTGCAGGTACTTATTCGCATTACAAGTAAAGCGTGACTTAATGATGGGTCTGATGCCCAGCCATGAGAACACTGCCGCTCTTCTCGCCTCCTATATCGTACAAGGTAAGTCATCCGAACTAGGGTTGGATAATAATAATAATAATAATGATAATACTAATAATAAATGATAATAATAATAATAAATGATAATAATAATAATAAATGATAATAATAATAATGATAATAATAATAATAAATGATAATGATAATAATGATAATAATGATAATAATGATAATAATAATAAAATGATAATAATAATGATAATAATAATAATAATAATAATAATAATAATAATAATAATGATAATAATAAAAATAATGATAATAATAATAAAAATGATAATAGTATTGTCATTTGATATTGCGCCCTTTCCATATAAACATGCTCAAAGGCGCATTACATTCCATTGTCAAAGGATAGATGTTGATATCCACATAGGGTTGATATATACATCTTTGAACAGAAGTGTTTACAGATGTTTTTAAGGGAAATTGGATACCCTTAACCCTTCCAATGCTGAGGCTACTTTTATCCTAAGCACAGAACCACAAAGATGTTTGAAAACTATCTCAACCCTGTTGTGTTTGTATTCGTTGGATAGCTCTCGCTGAGTATTCTCAGATGGGTACCCATTTGCCAGGGTTTTTTCATTCATGGAAGAATTGTCCATGATCCTAAATACGGCTATTCACCACAAAATTTATAAGGTAATAATGCAATAAAGAACCATAAAGTATAAGGAGAAGAATAGAAGTATAAGGGTTTATTATTTTTTGAAGCTCTTAAGTATTGACCTACATTGACCTTTTATCTGAACCCAAAATATTCTTTTGATGAAAAAATGGTTATAAAAATTATCAGAAATTTTCATTGACCTTATTCTTAACATAACATTTAGAAAAAAGAATTTGAGAATTTGTTTTGAATGTGTACTCTACATTTTCCTTGTGCTTATCTATTGTTGTTTTTTCAGCTGAGACGGGTGACTTTCTAGAGGATGAGTACACGGATCACACATACCTGTCTAGTTTCAAGTTTGTACCTCACCAATCGGACGAGCTAGAAATGAAGGTCATGGATCACCATAGGAGGCATATGTAAGTACAGCAACTTTTTACCCTTGTATAGGGAAAGGTACCCATACTTGCTACAATACCAAATACAGATAGAGAATTGAAAATAGTACCGCATCGAAAAAGTAAATTGATACACCACCTTTTTACCCTTATATAGAGAAAGGTACTGGTGCTCGCTACAGTACCAAATACCGTGAGCAAATGGGGGAGAAGTACCATATTGAAAGAGGTCCATATTGTATTGTATCATTTGAGATTAAGAATTGACTTAATTGCTATCTGGAAGTGTGCGCATGAAGGCAGTTCGCTAATTATAAGCGAACTTGGTATTTATGTGGTCTGTATCAGAGCCCAGAGTCGATGCTGAGCTTGGAGGCTCCTTATCTAATAGTAATTATGTGTTTGTTATTCATGGATAAATAAGTTATATTCGGTTGAGGTACGAATTAGAATATAACTTGGTATATATGTGTCTGTATCATAGGCCAGAGTCGCATTCCTTGGGAATATTTTGAGATGTACATGGTATATTTGGAGTATTTTAGAGGTCAATATGAGATATGTATGGTATTTTCTTGTCCGTTTCAGAGGTCAGAGTCCAGCTGATGCAGATTTTAATCTTCTGGACACGGCTCGTAAGGTAGAGATGTACGGCGTACGGATGCATTTATCCAAGGTAACATAACTCTTAGAAACTATCATATAACGATATGTCATTTATGTAAATGGTATCCGTTCAACATTATTTAAGTCTTACAACACTAAAAGAAATCTCAGTTTAATTTTTCTGAAACATTGCATGAGTAAAGAACATAGCACAATAACCTTCAAAACAACTTTAATTCATGAGGTCATCGACTTTTTTTATTTTCACTAATTTTAGAAAAAATAATGCTATCTATTTCACAAAAATCTCATTCTCCAATGTTCAATATTGGTTTCTTTCTTTGCTAAAGTTATCCCTTCAGAGATACTGATACTGTTTGCAATTCTGTTCTGCTATGTTTAAATTATTTTCCAACAATGGTTGCTTGACCACTAAGACATCTATCCAACAATGGCTAAATATTGTCGCCCTGCACTGTTGTAGTCCACCTATTGCTTTCCCCCTAATTTTCTCCCCTTTTTTTCTCTCCAGGACCATGAGGGCGTACCCCTCAATCTAGCAGTTGCTCACATGGGCGTATTAGTTTTCCAAAATTGTACAAAAATCAACACCTTCTCGTGGGCAAAAATACGCAAGCTCAGCTTCAAGCGGAAAAAGTTCTTAATTAAATTGCATCCGGAGAGTTATGTAAGTATGAATTTATCTGCTTTTCACTAATACTTCTTACACATTTTGATTTTGTAGTTACAGGTTTTTTGTTGGTTATGGATTCAATTTTTTTTTATTTTATTTGAAGCAATTAATGGCTCTAATTTAAGATGTAGCACATTTTTGTCACTTTATGTTTTTCTATTAAGAGACATTTTATGTTGGTTGTAGTCATTTCATGTTTTGTTCCCTAGTTTGTTGATTTATGTATAACTGTTTCGTTTGTAATTTCTGTTCTTGACGAACTGAAAAAGTCTTCAATAGTAAACTTAATTTTTTTTGTTTACCGCTTTCACCAATTACCCAGAGAGATCTCAGGGGCGTAAAAAGCACTATAGAGAAAGTATTTGATGAATATTGGAGATTCGGCATTTTCTTTTTTACATGAGAATTAGACATGCCAGACTCTAAAAAGATAAATAGTTAAATACATTGATGTTCACAGTGGTAAAAATTTCACATTGTGATTGATTGAGAAAAAGGTGTTTGTCATTAGGTGTTATAGTCATCTACTGCATTGGAAGAATGCTGAGATCATCTATAGTTATCCCACTAGGAATAACAAAACATTGAATTTGTTGAGAGTAGAACAGTTTTTTTTAGCTATTAAACATTTCACATTTGTACTATTTCAAAGGCTAAATTATGACAAAACTGGGGGAAAGCCGAAATTAATTTAAGGTTGTATCGGTTCAAAAACACTATATTTTTAGACATTTTTAGCATCGGCGAATTTTGACATTAATGCAATAGGTTCTGTTTAGCAGAAAAGCAGGAAAATATTTCTTCTTTTTGCATGATATTTGTTACAATTGATTTTGCATCAAGAACTCACCGTGTAGCATTTTCCTCAATGCACTTTATGAAAGAGTGCACTCGTCACATATTTACATCTTGTTATCATATTGTTGTGCACGCAATCTCACTACAATTAATACATCACCAGATTGCCTTTCTAACCGTGGGTCAATATTTTCTATAAAATCTGATTAGTTTTGTTTATAAACGATTTATGCTCTTAAGCGTTATGATGGCCAGACTACTTTTGGGACATGACAATGAGTTATGGCTTATTCCAAAAGTATTATATTGAAGAATATTTCCCAGAAAATGAAATAACTAGAGTTGAATTATTTCCAAAAGCTTACTTCACTTATCTATTGACATTTTATTGCAAGCGTTGGGTACAAATTGACAAAAGCTTTGGACTAATGCAATGTAGAGATCTATTATCTGAGAGATTCTTAAATTCTCTATATCATGATATTATTAAACTTCATGGGAGGCCCAAAGAGGATATTTCTTTTAAAAACATGAATTTTAGCCTGGAACCGAATAAATAAATTAGTTAAATGAATAATGAAAGAAAATAGATAAAGAAGATTTGACTGCAGTTATCTAACCTTCTTCAGTCTGTAATCTGACCACTCCCTTTTTTGGGATACTAGGTAGCACATATCAGGTCCATTCTACTAAGACACATCGAAAAATATAACAGTGTAGTTAGAAATCATTTTGGCTCATTTTCAATATCTATAGAATAAATATTGATGGCTAGGCTTCAGCTTTTCCTAGGATAAGAACGGCTTAATCTAATTCTAACATTCTTAAGATCAGTTATTATTGTGAAATCATGAAATCTTAATTGGCTTTTGCCTTTGGAGCATTGCAGGAAATAATCTGTTAGTTTACTTTTTGATAAAGTAATAATGAGTTCTTACTTCTTGTAAATTTTGAAAAACAAAATCACTTTTAGTGGAAAAAAATGGAATAAAATATTTTCTTAGTTTCTTTAACTTGGCATGCTTCATGGAGTCATTCTATTATAATTGTATTTGGATGTTGCTGTTTCCAGTATGAAACAATCTCATATCATAACAGAAATACTCAATAGCTTTACCTTTGGTATTCAATTTGTATGTAGAAATCAGTTTTTAATTGCATTGAAGCTGACTAAAATGTTATATTAGAATTAAATGTAGAATGCCTTTGTGCAGAATAATACTAGTTTTAAGGAGGCTTACAACTCATACATACATACTATGTTATAGGGAGCATCTTTATTGTGCCTGGTTGCATAAACACCTTTGAATAAGGATGTCTTAAGCCATTGACACTCAGGATTTTCTCTGTGTTGTTTCTCGTACTTTTGAAAACAACTTGGGAATAAAGCGAATGTTCATAAAATATTTGGAGGAGGGCTTTACCCATATATCTCTTTCAAATGTTCTCCAGAAAATGTTTTTATAAGTAAATTATTTCAGGCCTGTTTTGGCAGCTCTGAAATTATAGAACTTTTTAGAGATTTCTCTGTGTATTTTCACTGCATTATGACAACTTCTAAGTACTTAGTAGTCATTCTCTTATTTCATCAGAACTTTGTGGCTCTAGATTATACCTTACTAAACAAACCTTCAGGCTTTTATGCAACAAGGTACATAAGACCAGCACAGGTATAGGCATTGCATTTAAACTATTGATGAATTCTATGATCATTGGTATTTAATAATATATTCATAAGTTGATATCATATTAGGTCTATAGTTACTACCGTAGGAATATTTGAAATTTCATTCTATGTTAACTGATTATCTATATTATTCATGTTACGATGTAAAGCTATCATAAGAATTTCAGTCATGTTTGAAATATTATTGGGCTTCATGAGAAAATAGATGCTCTACTGTCTTACATCCTTGTTCACCAGTTAACACGTAACCATGACAACACCCATCCCATCATCATTGTTAAGTCATTGTTGCCCTACTGTTGCCATAACAACTAGTAATGTTTCTATTAAATATTAATATTCTGCTTTTGCCATTAACTGTCCAACCAGCCTAAAATAGTTGAATTTAGGATTTTGATCTGAAGTTGAAAAAAACTTTTTGTCCCTGTTAGCCCAGGAGATATTTTCATGTTTCCTATATGCTCTGGAGATGGAAGGTTGAGATATTGGACTTTTTTATCCCGTAAAAAGATTTTTTTGGGATGTTTTATTCCATTTACCACTTGCAGCATGGTAGTTGAAATATTATTTGTACAAGGCCTATTTTTTAAAACCAATGAAAAATAAGTGATTGGAAACAAATTGACGTCGAGCCTAGTGATGTCATGAAACAATGAATCTATTTTGGGACTTGCTAAAAGTGGCCTCGAATGGGCCATTGTGATATGAAAAGCAATGAAATTATTTTGAAGATTTTGCTTAATTCCATTCATTTTGAGACTTGGTAAAATTGTTCCGAATAGGCCAGTAAGAAAGAAAAATAAGTTAGATTTTATTGAGGATTTTGTTTGATTCCTCATTTATTTTGTTTACAGTTATACCCATTCACCAATTGTTGTCTCAGTGAATATCAAAAAAAAAAAACTCAGTTGAAGGGGGAGGTTTTTTTTTTATCCCTGCAAGCATATAGTCTTTATAGATACCCATTTACAGCTTATAAATCATTGCACTTTTTGTCCAATGCAATTGTGAAATGAACAACTAAAAATTTGCGATTTGAAAGAAGAGGTGTAGTGCGCTTCCTAACATTGTTATATCCTGATGTGTTTTCATTAGACTTCCTACATTATGGGACAGATCTTTCGTGTATGTAAGCATGAGTAATTTCTGGCACCGACAACACCGTCTGACCCCACATCTCACCAGACCTCGCACCACATTCTACACTCTTTACTACTACACCGATTAACCCATAATCCTTCGCTGGGCTGGTCAGTACGCTGACATTATAGCCCATCCTCACACACAATCGGCCATTTTTTAAGCAGCCAATACATTGAAACTTCCAAGAAGCTACAAAATGCCTACTTAATGTTTAATTGACTTTATATCGCTGATACATATCAGTATTTGTAACACATATCAATGAAAATCTGGTGCAAAAAAAAAATGACGGAGAATTGTTTCGAAAGATATACAATTATGCCCCTTGGAGTATTTTATCTCGGGTATAGCCATGACATTTGGTATTGAGCTATTGAATGAGTCAGAAATAAGATACGATTATCACTTTGAATAATTTGAGAAAATTCAAACCTTGATTAGTCAACTATTTAGAGGTATTAATTCATGAAGGCCATAAGAGTTCATGTCTCTTTATTCAATATTAAGACATGACAAATGCTCATTCATTGCTTCTGAATACATTTAGAGTTTGATAATCTGAAACATTTCATTCTCACCTGAATTGTTCGTTCGGTGAATTTTCGTCATCTTTTTGAAACTTGATTTACTGAAAAATGTCTTTTGACTGAATAATTTGTTGATAGAGTCCATGATAAGCACAAAATAACATTCTTAACCTATTTCAATAAAGAAAATTTTGACCCTGCTTTCCTAGACAGCCTCTCAAATTGACCTTATTCATAACTGGGTACTAATGGATAGATATGCATGGCTGACCTTTGACCTATAACCTGGGCATGACAAGCATGGTACCACATTTGTTGAAGTGTGTTGGTGCTGCTCTCTATTGGTGGCTACACTCACTACCTGCTACGCTTGGACCCTCTGTATTTATCGCAATTTGTTTACCAGTACCTGCACGGTTTTTGGATTTTTTTGTAAACTCAAACACTCAAACGCCCTTGCTCTTGACCTGTTTCTCATCCAAATTTCAACCCTGTTCACTAACTTCGATGACTAAAACAATAGCCACTAACTCATCTCTGTTCGTTGAAGCCACTCTCATAGAAGAATCTTAAGAAAGAATTGTGCACACTGTTTTTGAGACTGTGTTAAGTTTAGATACCCATAAGGTCTGTAAGTATTCAGCTAACTGTAACATTCACCATCTCTAACTGATCAAACCACTAGTGTAAAGAATTTCAGTTGCGCTACCACCCCTTATTGTTTTATGATGTGTTGACCTTCCAGTGACCTTGCTATGACCTTGACCTTATTTTGCTTCAGACAAGGCCTTTAGAGGAAGATTATGACATGTGGGTTGAAGGCGTAAGTGATTTTCCACCATCTCAGTATTGGAAATGCATCCCCAAATTTCAATTTCGCATTCTGCCATTATTTTTTTTATTCATTTTTTTTCCGTCCTTAGGGAACCCATGTTTTTCGTCCCTTGCTCTGTTATTAGGTTTCCTAGTGCCTGGCTAGCTTGCATTTACTACTGTAGAAATAACCTAGCAAGCCCTCTTTGTCCTGAGAGGTCCATGTAGTTCTAGGGGACTTTGACCTTTGACCTTGAGTTTCAAGGTCAACTCACTGTGTGACCTCTTACCTGCGCTGAACTAAGTCATGTCCATCAGGTTCCATACTATGTCACCACTGGCAACCGTCCTTAGTGACAATGTAGTCTCCTGGCAACCTAGCATCTCCATGACAACCACACACTCCTTCAAGCAGTTTCCCTCGTTGCTAGAGAAAACCTCCCTAGCAACCACAACTGCAGTTCTCCCTGCACAGTGTGATCCATGGCACCACTATGGCAACCAGTGGGTTTGGTCTCCATGACGACCAGTAGTTTCAGGAATTTTCAAATCACCTTTGTAACACACATCTCTCTATTTTGCTTTTTTATTAAAGGTGATGCTTTTTCTCTTATGTATTGTAGAGGTAAGGCCGCCAGGTTTAATTCTGAGTTAAGAGCCTTCCCCATTTTTATGGAAGGGCAGTTCTGTGTCTGCACCTCAAATTAATTGTGAGTTTTTATGCACACATTTCTCGTATAGTTTTCTTAAGAAGGCGATTTCTGACCTGGAGTTTCTTGCTTCGCTCTTTTTCTTGTAATTGCGTCCTTCAGATTTAAAGCCGACCCAGAAACTCAGAATTAATTTGGAGGGGCCTTTTGGTCACAGCAGGACTTGGTTGTCAAAAGCAGAAGAAAGAAGAAATCCATGACTATAATGTTTCTGCTCGATTTGACTTTGATTCTACAAGTCCTACTGTAACCAAGTTATTGTTGTCAGTAGTGCCCTTGTCTCTCTGTTAATTTGTCTGTCTGTGAGTCTGTATGTATGTGTGTGCGTTTCTTATTTGTGCATCACTTTAATGTGTGAACTGTTCAGTAGCATTCCTGCCTCAACTAATATACCAAGAATAGAACATAACAATAGCTTATTTTTGAAGGGAGGGGGGATGCAGCAGTCAGGGTCATGGTCAAAGGGTTATTTGTTTGTAAATGGAATTCAGAATTTCTCTTGTGACACATTTTTTGATGCTATATTTAGGCTAAATTGTGGCTTGCAAGGTTTAATTGGGGCAGGAAAGTGCAGTACCCGTCGAGAACCACCGCCTTTCCCCAGGTCACTGGCATCTTTGTCACATACTCTGGCTAAGATTAAAACTAAAGAGTGGTGAGAGACAGTGAACTGTCTGTGGCAAAGCTTTAGACCATGCAGCCATCAGGGCAGATCTGCACCCTAAATTTCATTCCGAACAAAATGATGGACCTTACACTGAAAATGAAATTCTTTATCCAAATATTTCCTTATTATTGCCAATTATATATCAAATTATGCTTGAGGATTTGCTTTCAATAAGGTCTTCTTTCCTCCTCAATTCAAATTCTATCTTCAAACTTCCTTAAAAACTTAGTGGGATGCTTTTTGCTCACATAAAGTTTCATTATTCTACTGGGAGGGGGGCGATTTTAATTACTCAAGTGAAATAGAAAATGATTGAGATGGGTGCAAATGCAGATTGTTGGATGTAGAGCATACCTTGTGGTTAAGCAGCAAATATATATATATATATATATATATATACATATATATATATATATATATATATATATATATATATATATATATATATATATATATATATATATATATATATATATATATATATATATGTGTGTGTGTGTGTGTATATATATATTCAAATTTACTATGATGTGATAATTGACCCTGCATGGCTGTTAATGTAAGAGAGAGAGGAGAGTGGCGCCACCTATATTTTGTTGTAGGCAACCCCTTGTTGTGAATGTACAGACTATGTAGGTTTTCAATGTTGTGTGATGATTATTTTCCCCTTGAGCATATCAGTGTATAGTTACAACGTTTGCTACTGAGGAGCTCTGCTATTTAGCATCATTTTTATTTGCTACGTGAAAGCAGTCAATTTTCAAAACGCCAAAATTGGAATAATAAAAATCCAGATTAATTAATATTGGACTTTATACTTTTACAACCCTCTCTCGTTGGCTATTACCTGTGTAGTTGGAGGTAATTCTTCATTTTATCATTTTGGTATATTTTCTCATGTGTTCTATTACAATTAATTTGTACCATTAGTGTGCGATACCTTTTAGTCTATGGACAACTTTGTTATCAATGTTTCCTGCTTATTCCTGCAGTATCATTGTGATCATTGCTTTTAATTTATCAAATTCATTCCCCGAAATTTCAATGTGTAATTCTCTTCAGTGTTTTAACTGTTCCTAAAAGTGGAGTCATTCCTACCATCCACATCATATGGATCCTGAGTCTTATTTGCATACTAGATCTAACATGCCTAATTTGCATATTAGATATCATCAGAATGTAATTTGCATATTACATCTTTAAAAGATAATGGATATCTTTTGTTTTTATGATATTCCATCTTACCAGCGATCTTTAAGGCTTTTATAGATGCGTGTACCTCTTACATTTGCAAAAGACTTACATTTCAATTCGATCAATTTGAAATATTGAAAATAAAAAGCATAGTAGCATATTGTTTCCATACTGATTGCTTTACCCAATAGAGAAATGATTCCTTGTGTCTTAGACTTGATTTCTGTTGCGTCTTTTATTTATTGGCATTTTTTCATATTCCTCTAATTAAGGAATGGACTTATAGCAAGTGTTAAAAGTACATGTTTTGTCAATGTTTTGTTTTGAATAATTGCAACTTGCATATCATCCATTGTTTTTAGGTTCAACCTGGTTTCCATGTTGTGCATCACATGGTTGTCATGGAAGTCCTGATATCACCATAGCAACAAATTTCCAAGTCTTTAGATTTTCTAAAAGTAAATCCAAATATTAGGAAGTCACTTACGAAATATTCCATTTCATCAAGAATTCAGAAATATGTTGCTATGGTGACCAGCTTGTTTTTTTCTCTCCAAGGACAACAGCTCTTCATTAAGTATCTGATTGGATATCTGGTCTCAGCCTCCAACCAATGAAAACATGGCTTTTTCTTATGGGTCTGGAAATGTTTTGCACATGATGTTAATTTGGGAAAAAGTTAGATCTGCTGATATATTTGAGAAAGAAAGATTAACATTGAATTTCTATGAATATTTTTATGCTAAATACTCTCCAGGCTTGGAAGTTGGGACCAGTGTCCACGGCACTTAAAAGACAATTTTTCAATTATTTCCCTTTTACCTCTTCAGGGCTACTACAAAGACACAGTAGAATTCTATTTTGATTCAAGGAACGAGTGTAAAAACTTTTGGAAGAAATGCATTGAGCATCATGCATTCTTTCGATGCCATGCGGTCAAGCGGCTACCTAGGAATAAGACTCGCGTGGTCAGTCGAGGATCCTCTTTTAGGTAAGACTTGGGACGCTTGCTTTATTATTTTTATTAAAAGAATGAAAAATTAAAAGAGTCCCAAAAACATTGAATTAAAAAACAACAACTAATTATTAAAGAAAGAAATAAAAATTAATTTAAAAATGCAAACAAACCTAAGAGAACATCCAACCAGTTGAGACGCCGTAAACATCTCTCTTGTTTAAAAAAAAAGTGTTTTAAAGTAAGAGGTTTATTATTTGGAGGATTTTTTCCCCAAAACAAAAAGGAAAATGACATTATAGATTGGAATCACCTATTTAAAGTGAGAGCAAAATTTTAGCGCAATAGGTTTGTTATTTAGAGGATTTACCCAAAAACAAAGAATAAATTACATTTTGCAATAGAAATCCCATTTTTTGAATAAGAATTCAACATGTCTCTATTGTTGTCCATTGCAGGTATAGTGGAAAGACACAGAAGCAGTTAGTAGAATATGTCCGAGACAATTACGTCAAGCGACCACCCTTCGAAAGGTAAGCATTTCTAAACCTCCAAAAACCCTCATCATTTAACCTTTATGCTGCTAGAGGCTAATTTGGCCAAAACAAAATGATGCAAAACACCTGGAAAAATGACCGAAACCCTGGCACATGGGTACTCATCTGACAGTACTCGGCGAGAGGTTACCAAAAATACCTACATTACGGTTTAGATGGTTTTCAAAAATCTTTGCATCATTGTGGTTTTGATGAAAGTAGCCTCAGCATTAGAAGGGTTAATGATAACACTGTCACATAGGTTTGTGAATGTCCTTATAAGGTAAGGTGACTTGTATGAAGAACTCTAACCCCACCGCTACCCCCAACCCTGCCTGGTGCCCGCCTTTCAACCCCTATACCCCAGTGCCACCCTTCACCCCATTTGTCCTGCACCACCCCTCAACCCATTATACCTGTGTACCCTAACCCTGCCTGGTGCCTGCTTTTCAACCCCTTGTATCCCAGTGCCACCTTTCGCCCCATTTGTCCTGTGCCACCCCTCAACCCCTTCTCTTATACCCCTGTGCCACCCTTACACTCCTGTGACCTGTACCACCCCTCAACCCCTTATACTCCTTTGGAACCCTTGTACCCCTACCCCTGTTCAACCCTTCAACCCTTTTTCAATAACATCTAGTTCCAACTGTTTTTACAGTATGACCTACTTATGGAAACCCCCTGTAAAGACAGACCACTGTACTATCTAAAATATAATGATGATCATTACCATTATAAGGAGTTATTAAATCCTGTATTTTTTTTCAAGATTCAGTTTTTTGGAAAGAATAGCTATATACCAGTTTGTGTATTGTTTATTTATTATATTAGGAATATTCAGCAATTTTTTTTTACTTTCATAACTTTAAAAAGAACCTAATTAGTTTTCTTCTTAAACGTGTAGACCAATTCTAAGTATCAATTAAAATTAAGTTTCACCTTTTCAAGATTTCCTTCATAAGTTGATGGGAATTAAAATATTTGGTATGGACAGTGGCAAACGTGTCATCTGCAATATCAGAGAGTGGTTTATCTGATTTTGACCTTTGTTAGTCCCGACTAACAGCTTTGTGTTATTTTTGTTTTGCCTTCTTATGGATTTCCAGAAAGTAAGCTGCATGATTTTACGCTTTTCTTGTTCAGTGTTGTGGACAATGTATGTATAGTACATGAGCTTGGTGTTGGTCAGTGAATAGCATTAGTGTATATTATAGTGTGGCTACAACTCAGTAGGTGGCAGCACCTATCACTCTTTCACCAGAGAATTTTTTGATGTCGTAATAAGTGCAGAATGTCGTAGCCACATATATAAGTTCACTATTTGGTCTACCGTAACCAATCAATGAAGTAGTCACAATCTTATATCTGATCTTTAAGTAGATGCAAAATAAACAATGTTATTGTATGTATAGATACATAATTAGGCGATGATGATATTTCAAAAGTAGAAGAAAACGAACAACATAATAATTATGACCATCAAGTTTGATATGATTTTAAGCACAATAACTAACAATGATAATATCTTAAAAGTAAACAAAAATAATGATAAATATGATAATCAAGTTTGATATATGTTTAACTGCTACACTGTGATTACATGAACTCTTAATTTGTAATTGACCCATTTCAAAGTGTCTATGCCACAACCATTTCAAAATTTCTATTTGTTATAATGAATAGATAGCATGTTCTTAAAATCAAAAAACCTTTATGTTAATATTGATGTAAATAACATGTAATTAATTTTAAAAGCTTTATATGTGAGGGTGTCAACATTGCCTGTAAGAACTATTTCATTTGCCAGTTAAATTGAATAGATGCTCAGCTATTTTATTTGCCAGTTAGGCCACTCCAATTTGATTGCTTGTCTTACGAGCTCCGGCGACAGGAAATGAGCCATTTTGAAAAAAAAAAAAAGTAGAAAAATACAGATGTTTAGTGTCTGCTGACTAGGACTGGTAGCTAATGTTTCCATCAGCCCATTCTTTCTGTGATCTTCTCAATACTATAGTCGGAGAATGAATGGTACTCCCCTCCCACTTGATAAGTCGTAAAACTCCCATTAGACTTCTCTTGAGAAGCGGGGCAGGGAGCTGTGAATCTGACCCAGATTGTTTGTTATGCGGGTTCATATCAAAGATCAGCCGGCCTATTACCGACAGGCAATTAATGGGCTTCACTCACGGGGAATGGTTTTGTGAAAATGAACGCTCTCTTTGTCTGTACACGTGCTGTCAGCTGTGGCCGATACACGATAGCAAGTTCTTCATTCATACATGTGTATGCATGTGAAGGTAACAATAAAATATATATATATATATCAATAGAGGGAGCCCCTACTTAGATCTTAGTATTGTTTAAATGAAGAATAATTTTGTCAGTTTTCATTGCATTCATACTCCTACACTTATTAATGCATAGTAGTAACATAGCCATAAGATGATAGAATTTTGCCCTAAGAATATGAAAATAAAAATACTTTGCCAATGGATTTACATCCCCCTAGCCTGAAGGGTGGGAAATATACATCATCAAATCTGAGGCTCTGCTACAGCATTGATACATTCCTGTAGCAGTGTAGTTGATTAAATCACCCTCATGAAATAACTTGTATGACTTATGATGATGACTACAGCTGGTATTCATGATACACAGGTCATTATTTAAAAGTTTATAGTGTATTTCATCCAAAATACTTAGTCCTTACAATGAATATTTTAAAAGCTTTTTTTTGAGTCTGACAGAAAATTTCTAAACCACTTTCGTCGGTAACCTTGACACCAAAATTGACTTCTTTTTTTTTTTTTTTTTTTGGAGTCTGACAGGTTTTTTTTTCCAAAAAAGCTTGTAAGACAAGTAATTAAATTGGAGTGGTCTTATATAGACTTTCTGCTATTTTATTTGTTAAAGCAAATGTCTCTAGAGTATTGTGTTGTATGGTGATTGTGTTGTGTATATGTTTATTTATTGTATGGCAAACTAAGCTATATGAAAGAAAAATCTAGTGTCTGAGTATGAAATGTAGTATTTTCAACAAAAATGTTTAGAGTGGCACTTAAGTAACAACATCTTTAATTCCTCTCAGGAAACTGCTGGTTTGACATTTCAATATAAATCTTCTGATGCCTTATTTAGAAATATTTTGATCAAGTTTTCAGGATATTTTGTACCATGGTATTTGCTGACATGTTGAAAAATGAATAAAAAAAATTAAAGAAATTATCCAAAAAAAAAAAAAGTTGTTTTCATGATATTTTGATCCAAGTATTTCTTTGGTGATGTTGATCCAGAGTGCCACTCTAAGGGAAGTTAGGATTTTTTCTCTCTGAATAAAGCTGAGGTGTCCTTTGAATAAAGACGAGGTTTCCGTCGTCAAGTTACTCAGTAAAGATTTAATGGTGTTTTCTGCTAGAAACTCAAGTACTTATCGAAGGAGCACAGCGATTGAGTTCTGGAAACGGTGAGAGGGCTACAGGAGCTTTTTCTTTGAGAGTTTTACCAAATCTGCTACAATGCATCTTTTATTTGGGATAAGTTTCCCACCATCATTATCCCACCCTATTATGACCAAATCTATACGCCCGTTTTTTGATGGAACATTCACTTTTTTCGCTGCACAATTATATACCAAACAGTGTGAATGGTTGTTCAAAATCACATAAAAACATTCTGCACCCACCTCTTCTTCGTAATGTAATTTTCATCTAAATATTTGGTGATAGGGTTTTTTCTTCCCAAGTCCAAGTTCCTAAAATCCTTCTACAAATACCAGGAAACTTATCCCTACGGCCCAAGGTGACTTGAATAATTCTTGAAAATGAAAAATAATATAAGATGACCCAGGACACAACATCATTAAGATGTTGCTGAAAATAAGCAATACCATAAATTCTCGGTAATTTGGGACACATATTTATAAATTACTATTTTTATGGGTTTAGTGTGGCTCATGTTCAGCATATTTTGCAAAATGGAGACAAGGGATGGATCGAGGGTGGCATAGATTTCCTAATAATAATTTTGCAAAATAATTATAATGCCAATATTCTGATAACTATTTATCTAAACCTGCTAGCATTCTGGACCAGTTGCTTTATAGATGTGTGGCATTACGAGGTGTTGCCTATGGTTGCTTTGTGACCTTTTTGGGAGACCTTACGCGACCTTTGCGTAACAACATGTGCTGGGTTGCTTTGGGATCATAGTTGTAACTCCTTCGAGTAAACTGAAAACCATCTCAATATATCTTTTTGTTCCATATTTTTTCATTGAAGCCAGGTCGAAATTCTGACTTCAAAATCTTCCTTCTTGTTCACATTTTATCAGCTCTATACACTACTACCGCCAACACACACTTTCTTGCAAAATACACTCATTCCTGTGCTTATAGAGATACCTTGGACAATTTCTCATTTTAAAGCATGGTTTTGGACACCTTTTTGAAATTTTCTCTCATTTTTTCTACATCACGGAAATGCTTAAAATGACCTGGTGAGATATTTGATGACATCATTAAAACAAATGATAAAAAGACAAATTTTGTTGTGTTTGAGAATTTCTAGTTTTAAGGTTTAATCCAACTTGTTGGTAAAACCTATCGCCGTTACTTGTTATGTATTCTAAATACTCAAAAAGCACTTGATGAAATATTTGAAAACAACAAAGAAACAAAAAATTGTTAGAACTTGAATTCTTTATGTTGAATTTCTGTCTTTTTTCTCTTGTAATTCTTGATGTAACTGAAATCTCCTCAACTTCTGTATAATCAGGATTTAGACTAGATTGGTAGGGAAATGGACTATGTGCAAAATTTTAGGATCCAAGTGAAAATTTTAGTCATGATGTCCTAGGGATTAATTAAGTGCTAGGGGTTAATCAGCCTTTGGATTTAAGATATTTTAATATGAACTCGTGTGTGTCTCATTTTTTTGTTGAAATATGTTTATACGTTTGATTGTAAGGAATGATCTGATATATGGATGTATCTCATTTTTTGGCAAAAAATGAATACTAAAAGTTTTCCTTTGCAGAACCTTCAAAATACATATTTCTCATAATGATGTGGGTTTCTTATTTTTTTGTTGTATATATTGTTTTATGTATTATTTGTTATATATATTATTATCGATATATCTTACTTTTTCATATCATGAAGCTTGCCTTGCCAGTCTCTCCTCTGATAATCGCCAAAAACTTAGTCTTTTGTTTTCCTTTTCAGAACGTTCAGCACCCGCACGGTGTCGTCTCGCAGCTACGGTGCCACGTCAAAAACGAGCACGCTCAACTCGACGGACCTGCTGATGGGTCACGCCACCTACAACAGCACCTCGAGCGGCTCGCACGTGCTGGAGATGTCGCGCGACGCCGTCATGTCCTCCACCCGTGTCGAGAAGGCCGAGGTCCACGACGACAGCTCGCAGTCCGGCAGCCGCTCCCTCTCGCCAAAGAAAGACCTCGGGCCCTCTGGTGACGAGGCGGAGAACTACCCGGAAGACAACGACGTGCAGGGCCGCAGCGAGGATGAGGAGGAGGAAGAGGAGGAGGAGGCGCATGCAAGGTTTGACATGCCCGATAAAGGTGCTCACGATGACTTTGTTATTCCGTATAATGTCAGTAAGAATGTCACTACCCAGTCAGCCAATCAAAATGCAAATGACAATGATGTTGATGATGATGATGATAATGTATCCCAGAAGTCTGAGTTTTCAGATGAGGAGGAGGAAGAGGAGGAGGAGGATCGTGTTCCGATCCGACCTGCTTTTATGGGGAATGGGGTGGTGGTCCGTGACCGTGTAGATGTATCGTATGATGAGTCTGTAAGGAATGAGTGTGTTGACGATCAGCGTTTTAACGACAATAATATAGATGGCGCTGCTGCTGCTGAGGTAGAGGTAGATGTTGCGCAGGGTTTGTTATTAGAGGATCGGCTAGCTACTGCGGCGAGCAGCTCAGCAAGCAGCAGCTCGGTGTCGAGCTACGAGCACCCGGACAACGCGGCGTTGTCGGGCACGGTGCTGCACATCGACGAGGAGCAGCTGCTTGCGGAGCTGCGTCACGAGCAGGAGCAGGAGCGTCTCCGGGAGGAGGAGGAGCGCGAGCGATGGGCCGCCGAGCTCGCTTCCATCGAGCGCGGGATGAGCAGTCAGGAGTATCTCGACGAGGACGAGGGAGAGTACGACTCAGTCGCGGCTGAGCGTGTCCGAATGATGTCCGAGGATGATTATGACGATGATCATGATAATGATGATGATGAGGTTATTGTAGTTGTTAAAGATGAGGAAGCTGAAAAGGAGGAGGAGGAGGTAGAAAAGATCACCATGCCCCCTGTAATAAATATTGTCACCCCCTCCCCCTCTGAGAACAGTGAAGAATCCCCCAGTATCGGTCAAGAGAAATCTCCTGAGAATGAGGAGGAAAAACTCATAGAAAAACTAGAGAACGATATTGAAGAGTCTGAACCTCCTTTACAAGAAAACTCTACCAACGAAAATATTGATTTCAAACCTCCAGTGCAGGAAACAGTGGTTGTTCAGAAATTACAGGAGAGTGAAGTTGTTACAAAAAAGCTAGAAGCTTGTGAAAAAGAGGGTGTCATATTAGATGAAGGGGAATCTTTACAAAAAGAGGTAGAAAAAGAGGTAGGTTATATAAGTAGCGAGGGGGAAGGGGAGAGCTCTTCAGAGGAAGAGGAAGAAAGGGATGGTCAGGTAGAGGAAGAGATTCCATATTATTTGCACCGTATTGAGGTTGATAGTCACATGAGTAGCACTCGCCCGCCCGTTCAGTTCACCACCTTCAAAGATCCCTCCCCAACCCAAACACTCGCACAGCAAAAATCACCCATGCAACAAACCAATAAACCAGTATTTGACGTGAAAGAGATGAAAAGGGTTTCACTGGAAAAGCTCAAAACAGACCTGAAAAATCCTAATCCGCCAAGTAAGAGTCCCACCAGTAAATCCCCTAAGTCACCACGCCCTGTTGATTTTGTTCACTTTTACAAACTGCCGCCGGCTAACAGCTTTTCTAGTGCAGACGACTCGCTCAGCCCCTCGCTAGAAAAGGAGATATTCGCTCACCTTCGTAATCGGCATGAGCACACAGAAGTCACCAATGAAAAAACGGAGGCGGCGCCGGAAGGTAAAGAATTGAGCAAGGAACCAGAACAAAGAAAGGATCTGGAAGAATTGAGTAAGGAACCAGAAAAAGTTGAAACGAAAGAACCAATAAAGGAATCCGAAAGTATTGAGTATGAAAAAGAACTGATAAAGACATTGGAAGAGTTTGAGCACAATAAAGAATTGAGTAGGGAACCAGTAAAGGTTTTCGGGGAACTGGAAGTTTTGTCTACACCAGAAAAAGGGGTGGCAGTGGAAATACCGAGCAAGGATTCTGAAAAAGGAACGGAAGGAGATCAACAGGTAAAAACACAAGAAGAAAAGGAAAGTGACGACGAAGAAGTTGAGGAAACTGAAGAAGAGGAGGAAGATGATGATGAGGAAGAAAAAGTAGAAGAAACTTTTGATTGGACACAAAGTCCCCTTGTGTCGATGGTGGAGGACAGCAAGAAAGATGAGCCGCACAAAAGTCCGGAAATTAAACTTGTAGCCGAAACCGTCATTGTTGAGCAATGTGTAAAAGAGTCACAAGTCTTTGTTGCTCCATCACATACAGAGCAGAACACACCACAGAAAGAGGTAGAGAGTCCAAAAGACGTTGAAAGTCCAAAATATGTTGAAAGTCCAAAAGAAATTGATATGCCACCTAAAGTTTTTGAAATGCCACCCAGAGTTGTTGAGTTGCCGCACATAGAAATCCGACGGAAATATCCCATTAAAAAGAACGAGAAGGGAGGCAGTCCAACAAAAGAAAGGAGGCTAAGCATCAGTAGTAGCGAGGACTCCTCAGAGGGGATGATTAAGGAGGATTTGCCGACTTTACGGAGTCGGACGGCACCTCGGGCTGAGATGGAGGACCTTAATTCATCTTCTGAATACAGCAGCAGCTCTTCAAGTGATGAAGAACAAAAATCACAGCCGCAACCACAACAACAACAACAGCAACAACAACAACAACAACAACAACAACAACAAGACACCAAGAGTGAGGTCCAAGCAGGTATTCAAAAGGAGATGGATACATTTCAGTTCATCGAGAATGAGACTACAAGTGAGAATGAAGCTGCCAGTGAAAATGAGGCTGTGGCCTCAGCCGAAGGTGCAACCGAAAGTCCAACTGAAAAAGAGGCTGTGACCCCTGTGACCTGTGTAACGCCCACGCCACCTGTGACCATCCAGATTAGCCAGTATACCAGTGAAGACAGCCTCACCAATAAGTCACCAGAAGATGCAACAACACCAACAACCATGCCAGTAGAGTTCTCTGCTGGTGACAGGGAGACCTCCCCCGATTCCTCGACCGAGAGTTCCGATAGCGACATCGAGAATCACATCGGTGATGATGACCTTTCTGACCTTGGTCTCAGCGATGAAGGAATCCCGGGTATCATCGAGAATCGCTACATGACTGGCAGGACGGGATTTTATGAAGTGAACCCTGCCTTCGATCATGCAACACTGGAAGAGGCGGAGGAGGAACTATCGGATGGTCAGCCCAGCGAGGCCGTTGCAAATCGCATCAGCCTTCAGGATTATTACAGCGAGCTAGCGCCACAGGAGGAAGAGGCAGCCAGTAAGCCAGAGAGGAGCGAATACGAAACATTGGACGGCGAAAACTTCTCCGACGAATCCTCCGAGGATGAGGAAAACAATCAATTTGAAGAAAACATTGACTCCCTAGACATGCTGGAACCACTGGAGAGACTGGGTGCGCCTTATGAGGAACATTCCAGCAGCGGTGATGAGAAAACACACGGTCGCCATGACGACACATTGCAAGAAGACTCCGATAGCGACAGCTCTTCAGACAGCGAAGGCTCAGAAGAGTATGATGACGACCCGGAACAGAATCTTCGCGCAAGTCATGGTCGGCGGCCAAAACAGGAGTTGAACTTGGAGCTGAGGGGTAATCTCGGCCGAGGTGGGGAAGTGGACGATTTTGGACCCGGTGGGGTATTCAGTAATCCTTATGCACAGTTCAGTCCCTCGGCCGATAAAGACAACAACCTTAGTAACCCTCCGCGTCACTAACTCATGCGCCTGAATCTTCATAATGGCAAAACATATTCACCTTATATTTACTACTCCTACTACCACAATGAAAGGGAACCATAATGAAACAAGGCACCGGTGCCAGGCCATGTCGAGGGCTGGTCTCCACATGGCATGAGTTCAAGTTCTGACTTCTTTTTAAATTTTACTCTTTGGTCTTGCAATTATTCAAATTTATTCCCAACAAAAGACAAAGCCAGAACATCATAAACAAAAGGAATTTTGATCCATTTTCTTTCAAAAAAATATTTTATTTAGAGAACATCTGTATGTTGTCACTGAAAATGAAGTGGTTCTTGAACTTTTTTCGCATCACTAGCAACAGCCTTGAAGAATGGCCCGTTATATACTAGGGAAAAAGCACCTACTCATCATTGTAAATTCTCCATAAACTAGCATATTTTGTAATACATACTTTTATATAAAGGGTTCACCAATGCTTGCTCAACTTGTAAATATCACATACTGAACCATCAAACATATGCTAAAAAAATATGGAATATCCTTTTTGTATAGGTAGTAGAGTACTGCCGTGCAAGAACCCATTACTGGTCATACATACA
The DNA here is from genome assembly GCA_963942565.1 of Maea johnstoni. Classification (NCBI taxonomy): domain Eukaryota; kingdom Metazoa; phylum Annelida; class Polychaeta; order Spionida; family Magelonidae; genus Maea; species Maea johnstoni. The sequence continues at coordinate 27,869,618 of OZ012698.1, forward strand.
TATATATATATAAATATATATATATATATATATATATATATATATATATATATATATATATATATATATATATATATATATATATATATATACATATATATATATATATATATATATATATATATATATATATATATATATATATATATATATATATTCTCTCCTCAATGGGTGATGTTCTTCAGATTGAAATCAGAGTAACTACTGAGGCCTTACCCTGAAAAAAAAACCTATTATGAAGCCCTCTAGTGATAGAAGTAAGAACTAGACCTAGTGGGAGAGAAATGAACTAGATTCCCGTCTTTGAAACAAAGAAAGTATTTAGTTACAGACTTGTTTGATAACTATTTAATTGCAACAATTATGATGTGTGTTATGTAAGGTTTAGACTATGATTTTGATACATCAAATAAGAAATCAATGTGAGATACACATTTTGACTTTTATAGTGTCCTATAAACTATATGGTTCATTAGTTTAAAATATATGAAAGGCACAAACTTTGTTTACAAGTATTTAGTTAGGGGTTATTTAGGATCAGACCATCTGTTAGCTTGGATCCAGGAGAGAGGCTAAAGTTCTGCTCAAATAATGGCTCATATTCCATAATGAGATTTTGACTTTGTTGCCCACTATGCTAAGCTATCTTCAAATACTTTTAGTTAGTTCTTGTGAAATATCTTATCTCTGTAATATATAAGGTTGAGGAAAGTGATAGGTATGTAGTAGCAATTGTCAATTTATTGGTTGATCATGTGATAGAAACCCCAAGTCATGCGATTGTTAGAAAGGTATATTCCGCACTATATGATGTGGAATGATGGACCCCTGAGTCATGATAATAATCAGCCTTCAATTTTTGATAGCTGCATTGCTGATACATTGGATTACCTAATATGGTATTATAGGCGGATCTATGACCATTTATGGAAGATGATTGGCATTTGTGATAGGCTTACTGCAGATGCAATAGAGGCCATTATAATGCAGTTTCTTTTGTTGTTTTATTTGTCAGATATATATTTTCTTTCCATAGGCTTGTTCTTGGCTCATTGCTTGCATTTTCTTTTGCATTTATTTATCTTTTTTTGCATACATCTGCTTGTTGATGCATAATTTGACCCCATTTGCATATGATTTGCATCTAATTTGCATAATAGAAATGAAGGCTGTGCATGAGGGCATTCAGATTAATAAGTATGTTGTCTGATACCTCCCTTTTTCTTGATTTGCTATGCTCTAAGCGGGTTTTGAAATATAGTGGTAATTATCAAAATCTTTATAAAAGATAAAAATACTTTAAGAGATATTTCTTGAAAAGATAGAGAATTCCCGTAATTTTGATATTTATAAATCTTATGAATTAAGTTACCACACATATAGATGTTTTCAGTGATATTGTTGCAACCCTGGTATTTGCATTTATATGAAACAAAGTTTAGAGAATGTGAATTATTGACAGAATTCATCATTTTAAGCCGATCAGAATATCTAGTCACAAAATTCTAAGAAGATTTTTTTGTATTTAACTGAGTATTCCATGACATATTTTGTTGTACTACGCACAGTTTTAAATGCTTAATCAAAAAAAGAAAACGACCACAAGAAAGCCATAAATGATAGTGGTCATAAGCCATATAAGCTAAGTTTTTGTAGTATGATCCTTTATGATCTAGAGAGCATGTCCCTAGCCTAGCTTATAAAAACTCATTTATAGCTTTGTACATGTCATGATTGGCTTGTCTTGCAATATATATATATATATATATATATATATACATATATATATATATATATATATATATATATATATATATATATATATATATATATATATATATATATATATATATATATATATATATATATATATATATATATATATATATATATATATATATATATATATATATATATATATATATATATATATATATATATATGTATATATATATATATATATATATGTATATATATATTTATATATATATATATATACATATATAATATATATATATATATAATATATATATATATATATATATATATATATATATATGTATACACATATGATGCTATTTATGAATATATGTTTGAAATAACCCAAGCAAAACAATAGATTAAAGGCAGGGAAAGTGGAGGTTGGAAGAATGTTATATATTTCACTTTCGAGAACACTGCATTTTTCAAATTTTGTTTTGAGGTGATCTCAAAGCTCGTACTGGACCAGCATTTTTTTCTGAGGTGATAGTTTAGATCTTTCAGATCTTTATGATTTATATTTCAGTATAAGCTTGTGAAATTCTTCTCGCATAAATGTATTTATTAGAAGGATGATATAAAATAAGAGATTCGCTATAAGTGTGAATTACCCTTCAAACAAGTCACCTTTTGTGAAGAATCTGTCGAGATATGTTTTGATTTGTTGTAAGTTTATTTATGACCCCACAGTGAAAGGAAATTGACATCTTAGGACCTAAGATGAATATGTATCATGCTTAATTCTCCAAATGGCATTTAATGGCCAGGATTGTAAATATTAGTTGTGGAGAATTTTTTTATTAATGTTAGGTTATGGTTACCTTATAATAAAGCTTCTGTTGGATTCTTCAATAATCCTACATAGTTGGGGTGAAAAAAAGTCTTGAATTGTCTTATAAATTCAGCCCCCAGGCCAGAAAAATTATACATATCTTTAGTTGTACAATCTTACAGTTTTAGTCAGCATTTTTCTGGTTATATTCTTTGTGTTATGTAGGGCAGCTTAACAGCATGTAAGTCAGAATGAATGTTTCTATCTTTCTGAGACATTCAGTTCAATATAGGGTCCAAATGGACCCATGCCACCAATGTCTGTGCAAAACTGCATAAAACTTGCATATCAACTCATTTAGCTAATGAGGTTTCATGCAACAAAACTAAGGTGTCATCCTATTAAGCCAGTTCTTTATTTTTGACTTGTGTGTATTACGTTTCTCATTATGCGGAGACATGACATTAGAATAGAAATAAGCCATTATTGCTAGATTAAGTGTTATTTATAGACATATCTTGTATTACAAGTAAACATATGATTTATTTTTGAATAGTATTCATTATCAGTTTTGTTGCCTTGAGTGCCCTCCCCAAGCTTGTAGACATTCCTATTTCCATATATGGAGGTATTATCCATGTATGGCGTTATGGTCCATATATGGAGTTAAGATCCATATGTGAAGTTTAAACCCATATATGGAGTTATGATTCATGCACAGAGTTATGATATATACGTACAGGAATAGCATATTTTATTTTTATTTGCAAATCTGTGGATAATGGTTAATTATAGCGCCATCTATTTTATAATCAAAACACCTAGTCATACCATGCACAAATGTGTTTGTTTTTTCTTAAAATGGTTATAAACAATGAAAACTGAATTGCTTGAGAGTGGTTTGTTAATAGAAATATGTATTCATCCTTTATGGGGGCAGTCTTACATTTCATCGTAAATTACCTTTGACAAAGAAACTTGAAATATCAAACAAGATTTTGCAACCTTGAATAAAAAAGTAGTACCATATAATCAGACAAATAATTGTCAATAGGTATTTTTTGCATAAGATGATATATGAATTAATGGAAAAAATGTTTAACAGAGTGTGATAGAAATTATTTTACTTAATTATATAGATAGAAAAATCTATCATAGTGAATATTGACATCAGGCCACTGGCATTTTGATTTTGATTGGTTCAAAAATATATATGTGCATTTGCATTGTACAGGACATTCTTTGTATTAAAGATAATTTTTTACCTTATCATAGATTTATGCAGTATATGCCTTATGGTTTGAGGCTCATGTGCTAAGATTAATATGATAACTTGGAGTTATATTTTAGATTCCTTGAAGAAAAGTATCATTCATTTGTTGAAATTTGAATTAAAAAAGTCAGTACAAACATGCTATTGGAATAAAAATATATACTTTTTTAGGGAATGGAAGGACATTTATTTTGTTGGGGAAACAATCTTGGAGTTGTGGAGGAAAATAACTGCATCATTATTTTATTATTATTATTATCATTATTATCATTACCAATATCATTTTTGATAATTATATTGTTTTGTTATTGTACTTAGTTGAGTTAAGTTTGTGAGTGTGGAAGGTTGTGGGATGGTGTGTAGTTCACACAATAGCCAATAGGGGGTGCTTTATATTTGAAGAAGTAATTAACCCTTTAGATAAGCACCACAGTCATCCAATCGATTGTTTATGCATCAATCAAAATATGAACTGTGAGATTTTTGAGATCAGAGATTCAAGAGATGAGAAAATGCTGAGATGAGATTATTTTGATATTCGGTGTAGGTAGACAAAGATGTCACTAAGTTAGAGCCAGGTTTTACCGTGATCATGGAATTAGTCATTAGTTCGTGATTTGGCCTATAGGGGGAGAGAAGGTTGACCTGTCGGTGAGATGGCTGTGAGAAAAGAGGGAAGTATCATAAGAATCCGAGAAATAGAAAATTATTTAGACGGGTGCAAGTGGAGACTGTTGGATATAGAGCATCCCTTGTGGTTAAGCAGCATATATATATATATATATATATATATATATATATATATATATATATATATATATATATATATATATATATATATATATATATATATATATATATATATATATATATATATATATATATATATATATATATATATATATATATATATATATATATATATATATATATATATATATATATATATATATATATATATATATATATATATATATATATATATATATATATATATATATATATATATATATATATATATATATATATATATATATATATATATATATATATATATATATATATATATATATGTGTATATTTCCTGATTACTACCAGAAGGCCATAATGAGATAGATTCTTATGTTAGCAGTTGATTAAGTCCTAGTTATTATTTGCACTAGTGGCTTGTGATATTGTCAGTGTTTCAGTATTATTGTAATTATTTTTTTATTTTACCTTTACTTAAGTTAGAAACGCCTGATGTGTACTAAAAAGAACATATCCCTACTAGCCTGTACTTAAGCGGTGAACCGTTCATCTATTGTCTTCCAGTCCTGTATGCCCTTATAAGGTCATCACTTAGCCACCACTTATAATGATGGTAATTAGCATATTAGTAAGATCTTGCCAATCCTGGCACAACTGCAAAATGGGATCATTATTGCATAATTATTACACAAATACCTTGGCAGTTGGACACATGTCTGTTTTTCAAGACCATAAATGGGGACGCTATCACCATATATGGAGTGATCTTGCCAAATATGGTAATGCTGCAATATGCAAATTATGGTGATATTGCTTAATAACCTTGTATGAGTATTTGGACATATGTTGTAATTACATCACAATTTATGGACATAAGCACCATTTTGGAGATAACTGGAATAAGATAGCACCACAAATATATAGACTACAATATATACACATCACAAAATTTATTTAGACTTACTCAATTTTTTGGTAAATGATATACATAAAGGATTGGCTATGCTTGATTTGATAGCTTGAATTATTCCCTTGATAAATTTAAAACATTTCAACTATGTTCATTCTATAGTAAAAAAAAACGTTTGTATAACCAATTTAGATCATTACGAGCAAAGAGTATTTGATATCACCAACATAGTCCTAGTATTTTTCTTCCGATTTTTCTTATCTGGTTATAATACTCAAGAATCAAGATCAATGATATTTGCATATGTGCACACTCATAGAAGGGTTAGGACTGAGTCAATTTACGGCTTTGTTTTTTCCTCCATATTAATAGGCCTAACGCTTTATTGCAGACATACGGAACTGTAATAGAGTAATGTACTTAAGGGTAGATCAGGGATGTACAAAATGCATGCGGACTGGTTTATATTTATAAATATATACATAGTAATACCTATCACCCTTATTAACTACTGTACAAATATAGACCGTGTCTATGCATGCTCTTCAAGCGATGACTGTTACATCTCATATCTTGCAGGCTTTTTATTTGTATGATAATCTCAACTCAACAAATCCTAAACTTCCTCATTAAATGCTAACGTTCTAAAACCAAATCTGTACCCTAATGCCTTAATAGTGCAGCAGCCGGTCGGATCAGATCATAGGTGGCGCCACCTTCATGTCTGGTTTGTAGGTGGCGCCACCGGTAGAGCTGGTTCCTTGTCTCTCTTCTCCCCTGTTGATGACTAACCTGGCATGTGACTTTCATCTAGTGTTGTTCAGACCAAAAACTCTCTTGTTCTCATGAAAATGAAAAGATCAAAAGGCTGTCCATCAAATCCTAGCGTACCAGTTCAATCGATTTCATAATTGTTTTATTTGGATTTCATTTTTTTAGATAGCATATTTGCTATTTGTTTCATTCGCTAAAATTATAATTAATTTTATGATTTCAATTAGATGGTAAAAAATCCTCCCAGGAGTGACCTTGAAAGGAAAGGTCAGCTATTTTGGGGGGACATTTAAAAAAAAAAAAGCATCATCTAGAAAATATTTGAAGTAAAGTTGTTGACCAGCATAAAACCAGCAAATTCCCTTCAATTATTTTTGAAAATCATGCTGTATTTTAAAGTTATTTTCATAATATCCTGCATCCAGTCTTCTTTTGGATGTTGGGTTCTGGGCATGAAAGGGTTAAGAAAGGTTGATATTGCTAAGGTAGGTGAGGATTTGGTGTGACAGTACCTGAGGTGAACGCCTAACGATGAGAACACTCGCATTTTTGGCCTTCGAGTCTCCATGGACAGTCATTGTCATTCGCATTTTGATTTAACTGCATGCTACTACTGCTGCAGCAGCTGTCCCCATTACTACTACTACTACTACTCTATACAGGAGTCAGGTTCAGGCAGTTAGTTCTCAGACGCAACACTAGATGGCTCTGCCGCAGGCAGGTAGGCAGCGAACACTTGTACGGGTGTCTAAGATGGTTTTGTGTTCCAGGTTTACCCTTACCTTTCTGTTGTGCCTATCCCTAATCACTACTACTTATACCTCTGAATGGAATCTTTCTCTATCACTCCTCTATTAATATAATCAAACTTTCTCTCTCTCATTTCTCAGAGTGTTTTGTCCTTTTTGTTAATATTTTGAAATAAATTGATGAAAATTGGCTTCTGGGGTGTATTCCTGTGCTGTACTGAACCATCGTAGAAGAAGTTGCCTGCCTGCAGTGCGTTAAGTACTGGATGGAAATTCCAGCCCTGAGTGGCTCGAGATAACATCCAATAACACGTCAGACGCTACGGTAACCTAGCGATAAGGAATAAGAGTTAGAATTAATTGCTTTTTCTCAAAGAGTGGAAGATGCTTGGTGCTATTAGTGAGCGCACCGAATCTGCAAATTCCTCAGTATCGTCTCTTGCAATTAAGCCGAACGATTCTCGGCCTCAACTTGAGTGATGATTACCAAGTCTGTCAGAATGAGAAGGTTATTAAATATTCCCGCTAACGCTGTGGTAGTTATGGCAACAGCAGGCTGACCGGTCAGGGGCTGCTCTACGATTTCGGAGTAGGGATTTTTGGTTGAAAATTAAAAAATGATAACCAGATCGAAAATTTGGCCTGAAGTTAATTATCCTAGTTGGGTTCCTAGTTGAACACCTTACCCCCTTCATCCACTGCCTGTTGCCATGGGAACTAGGATGACCTTGAAAATGTTAACCCTTTATCTGCCAAACATCATGGTAGGGTAGCTATTTCTCTTTCATTTGGTTATTTATGCGTCAGAGCTGTCTAGTGGTATGTGCGAAATAGTTGACCTTAAAGTTAGGGAGTTGATGTGCACTTTGGTTAGAATAGCATTCTTACTTAGGCATAAATCAGTCAGTGAGGTATCATTACAGGAAGATATATAGATAATTAAACTGCTATCATATCAGTAAATATCACTTGATAGCAAATTAGGAGTGCTCCAGCAAGTGCTTATTTTAAAGGGGACAAGTACTTAATTTAAGGTGAACTTGAAATGAATGCATACCTTGCATCTGTAATATTATAGGGATGATTTTCATACTTAATTTAAGGTGGACTTAAAATTTCCTTCCATCTGTAATGTTGTAGCGATGGTTTTCATACTTAATTTAAGGTGGATCTGAAATGAATGCATACCTTGCACCTGTAATATTATAGGGATGATTTTCATACATAATTTAAGGTTGAACTGAAATGAATGCATACTTTGCATCTGTAATATTATAATAGCGATGGTTTTCATACTTGATTTAAGGTGGACCAAAAATGAACGCATACCTTGCATCTGTAATATTATTATAGCGATGATTTTCATACTCGTCTTCTACTCTTTTATAAGGCATTATTATACTTGTATAAATAAACTCAGTACGTACCTAGAAGCTATTTCTACTTAACCGGTCTCTCTTTCTAGACTACGGAAATGTAGGGAGGGCGAATTAGTACCTGCTACTCAGAAATGTACATATTTTGAATTTTCTGCCTTGCTGTATATTATGCTATTAGTCTATATTTTTTTGCACCAATTAGATTGGTCCATTGTGTGCCAGTCCTGACAGGAATTACTTACTCTCTCAAACAATCAAGGGTGACACCTGGATTTCTCCTGGTATACATGTCACAGGGCCCATGTTCATTCACCACCATTAGGGAATCTGGATAATGTTAAGAAATGCAAGTGATATATAACTGCTAAGGAAGGACTTAATTGTCTGGGTGGTTTCACAGTAGATCTTATAAAGCTGAACAAATCCGATGTTATTAATTAATCGTCATGGAAACCAGTCTTCCTTGGGAAGATTAGTTGCGAGAATTTATTTTGTACAAATCAGGACTCAAGTGTCATTTTTCATTAAAATCAAAGCAAGTAATTTTCAACTTCATGGATTAGGGTTGGTGAGCTAATTGTGAGGAAGCTTAGTTCCTATTTTCACAGGTATATTATTTCTTATCATCTCATTTGGCTTATATCTTTAATATTAATGATCTTCTTGGATCAAAGCAAGGAGGTTATATATTGACTCTTTTTGTAACCCAGGAAATCTATCTTGCTGATTACCTTTCTCTTTCACTTCACTCTGCCGGTCAATCCACATTAATTAATTAATTAATTTAACAAATTTATTTAGTCATTGAAAGGGCTATGGTATGGTTTAAAGAATATTTTGGAAGCTCCTCTTAATGAAGAGATTAATCCGATTATGCTGAAATTCTCTCTGAAAATGGTTATAGAAAAGCAACAGGGGTTGAGAACCGATTTGCCAGTGTTTCAGTCATTTTCTGTTTTATTTTACTATATTTTTGCCACTTGTCACTGGCATATGTCAAGCAACAGTGAATGAACATGGACCCCACTCCCTGTTAAAGTTGAGCGAGAGCCAAGAAATTAAATCACCCAGCCCGCAAATCTCCGACACCTGATGAGATAATGGTTGCCCAGAGTGGAATCCACACCAAAACGTGGTGTAGCTCATGAGCCCCGAACACCCAGGTGGTCTCTTAACCCATTCATGCCTGGAGGTCTACGCGACAAAAGTTGTCTGCACCAATTGCGGTTTTGTAAATAACTTTGTTTTTGATCATGAATTCACAAGATATTTGAAGAGGAATTGTGTATTGGGTTCTGATCAGCTTTTCTCTTCAATTTTTTTTGGAAAAATCCTCTGGTCACAATAATGAAACCAAATTAGTCAGGGCATTTTTGGTACTACAGGAATTGGTTCGTTTAAGGCAAAGACAACTTGTCCAGAAGAGGATTTCTTTAAGATAAAGATTATTTTTTAAGTATTTTGGGAAATGTCTTAAAGGTATAAGTTAATGTTTAAATGTTAATATATTATAAGTATTTGAAAGAAAACAGTTTCTCAGAAGACAAGAGAGAATTTATTTTTGTTACAATATTTCTCTGAGTTCACACAATAATTTTTAGTTTATTTACATTTTTCATCAGACCACCGTTGTGTTCTGGGTAACAAAGGGTTAAGGGATACCACTAGCTGTGGGAGTGGCCTTAACAGAAAATAACGAGGTTATGTTGTTAGGTTCTTTTATAAACACAACACAGCTGCGCTTAGGACCGTTGAATAAACAGATGATTCTATCTTTGATTTGCACAGATTTTTCTATCGGACTTGCTGGTTCCGCGTTTCACGAGAATTAGGTTTTTGATTCCTCTGTATGTTAATTATGTATGTTAGTGGCACCTAAGCTGCACACTGAGCTATCTATAGAAACAAGTCTAGATTGTGTATGTACAAATTTTTGGGGAATAAAAAGGAGATGGATATTGCTTATAGAACCGACTGACTTTGTTTTGCCCCTCTTCCTGTTACAAACTAATACTTGTTTATATGTGAAGGGCTTAGACCCTTATGTTGACTGCATATTTCCCCCAGATCCTTGTTTTTCACCTATATCCTCAATAATCATGTATTAAGGCTAGTTGATAACCGGAACTTAATTTTAACTACAAAACCTTGATTTTATGCAATGAAAGGTTGATTTAAATTAGGTTACTCGCGGAATTCTTGATATTTTTTCAATTGTTGAAGAGAACAAAATTGGTTTGTGAATAATTTATAGCAATACTACTTTGTATAATTCATTTAACGTTAAAATTGACTTAACTCGCAGTGCTTTAATAAATGTCTTATTTCCTACCTCCGAGTTTGAGCATTCAATAAAAAAAAAATGCCTATTAACCAAACTCAATGATCACCATAGTCCATTTAATCAGGAAAATGTAATTTCCCTTACAAATCTGGGAGCCGGCTCTGGCTGTGGAGTAGACAAAGAAAATCAATTAGAATGGGCATTGTGTAGGCCTGCTGTCTTGATCATGTGTGAATATTGCGCTACTGAGGGTGTGGCCGGGATTTCTCTCTCTCTCTCTGAGTTGTGAGCCATCTTAACCCTTCCAATGCTGAGGCGACTTTCGTCCAAAGCACAAAAATGCAAAGATTTTTGAAAACCATCTAAGCCCTGTCTTGTTGGTACTCGTTGGATAGCCCTCATGGAGTACTCTCATATGAGTACCCAACTGCCAGGGTTTCAGTGATTTTTCTGGATTTTTGCATTATTTTGCATTGGCCGACCTCGCCAGCACCAGCATAATAGGGGTTAATCCATTCATCCTGTGGGCCCCATGTAAAGGCGGACTGTTTTGGTGATATCTTCATAATGAAATGGATTAGAATCAAAGGAGAAGTTGTCATAAGAACTAAACCAACCACTTTCTTGCATATATTTTGTGAATTGCCTCTTTATTCATTAGTTTTTTTCAACTGTATCATGGCAACTAGCCAATATTTTCTTGGTTGAACTCAAAGCATGAATGGTTTAACTCATTCATGCTTAGAACTCCGATTGTAAGAAGGTTATGATTCTTGTATAGATAACTTTCGAATATAGCATGAATTGACAAAAATTACATGAAAAACAGTTGTTGGTTTAGTTATGATCATCATTTCTCCGTTAAATAATAACCACAAGATGCTTTCACCAAAAAGGTATCACAAAAATAGTCCTGCCTGTTGAGACCCCAACATTGATGAATTGGTTGGAAGTAAATTCTGCCGATGGATTTTCCTTGTGCTGGTTCCTAGCATTCTAGCTTCTTGGTTCCTCAGCCTGGAGAAGCTTCATCCCTCCTCTCTCTGTGTGGTATCCATGGTGAGTGTCCATGGAGACAGGGATGCTGGGGATGTGGTGTTCCGGCATCCTGAGTGCTGAGTGGAAGCCCGATGCTTCTGGGGGTCGGGATCGGCCGGTAATTGACTCCCGTTGATCCTCGAAGACGGCTTAACTGCCGAGTGGCTTGTCAGGGGATAATTGGCCCAGTGGATTGGTGCTGCTTGCCGTTATCCTACGATCCTACGATCGCCTGTGCTTGCTGCCGCGGCATCTCACTCTCCGATGTTGCCCGTCCTCACGGGCCGGATGAACTTGGCTCGAGTGTGCAGGCACAGCCAGAGGTAGAGATATCTCGCAGCACCCAACGCTGCCACCACCCACCTCCGCAGTAATGCATTCACACTTAACCAATCACAGCCAGGGATCAAACACACCTATAGCACAAGCCCCTCCCACTCATGAATAAGTAATGAGTGAAAAACTGCAAAAGTGGGGGCCAGTCCTTAAAGGGCTTGACTTCACAAACTCCCAGAATGCATTGCAAGACTGCAGGAGGTGATCTGATTGGTCGAAGGGTGCTCACAGAGGGAGAGTGATTGGTAGAGTTTCTCCGCTTGTAGCAGTAGTGGGAGGGAGGGAGAATAATGGACAGATTGAGAGAGGGGTGATGAGGTGCTCTTTCTCTCTTCTCCCCCCCCCCCCCACCTCTGTGTGCAGATTCCTGGATGAGGGTGATTAAGTGTGAAATCTAAAGCCAATTCCTCTTGTGGGCTACTTGTCTGCAGCCGCACCCTTACAGTGCCACCTATTGGCAGTCAGACAAACTAGAGTGTATACTGGCACCCATTGCTATCCTGTTACCTGCAACTATGCCAAGATGATATTCAGACTTATACAAGATGGATCATGCTATATCTACAATACAAGCAGCCACACAGCCTGAGATCTGGGCGTTGTCACTTTTAGGCATTCATATGGAGATAATCATCAATCGTCTCAGCTTGTCTATTGTTAAATGATATCAGAGACGTATATTACCTATGAACGTTCCTGATGATATATAGGGCTCCTGTAATGAGTTGGACCAAAGGATGATCAACCTCTGGTTGGAAGCATTATTTGATTTTACGTAATAGACCAACCAATGCTTTCTATATTTTCCTACGTATCATATTGGAATTGGCGTTTCTACAGTATAGAAATATCAATAGTTCCATATCTTACCCTCAACTTACTTGATTATCAACAAATGAACCTGCAATATTGAATAAGTAATTTATATCACATTCCTATCTTGGGTCATCCTGCATTTCATTTTTATTGCTATATGTGTCACAGTACTCACAACTATCCAATGTGGCCTCTGAAATACTGCCCACTTAGCACTTACTTCTAGGGGCTCCATTAGAATATTTCCAACTCAGGACCCCCTTCAGGGGCCTTCTCTGTTTGATTTCTATTACCATGTGTATCCCTATACACACAGTTACCCCATGTGGCCTCACAGAAATATTCCTTAGGCCAAGAAATAATATTGTTTGTTTCCTGTAACGGTCTGAAAAAAATAGGGTAGGTAGGTCGGTAAAATTATTTTTTTGCATGATTTTTTTTGGTCAAAAATGTGTGTTTTATGCATGTTTTACGTTGATTGGAGTAGGGAGGGCAGAAAAAACTTGAGGCTTAGGGATTTTTTTATAATAAACACTTGTTAGGGTAGGGTAACAGGAAACAAACAACTTTTTTTTAGGCCTTACTCAAGACTCCCTTTCAGGGCCCCTCTGTGTTCTATAATTCTATTACCTTTGTCACTTGTATGCCTATACACACAAATATCCCATGTGGCCCCTTTGGAATATTCCCCTCTCAGGACTCCTTTTCAGGGGCCCTCTGTGTTTGATTTCCATTATCATTTGTAGCCTTATACACATTAAACCATGTGGCCTCACCAAAATATTTCCTACTCAAGACTCCCCTTCTGGGCCCCTATGTATTCTATTGCCATTGTCACTTGTATCCCTATACACACAATTTGACACAAATATCCCATGTGGCCCCTTTGGAATATTCCCCTCCCAAGACTCCCCTTCTGGGCCCCTATGTATTCTATTGCCATTGTCACTTGTATCCCTATACACACAATTTGACACAAATATCCCATGTGGCCCCTTTGGAATATTCCCCTCCCAAGACTCCCCTTCTTGGCCCCTCTGTATTCTATTGCCATTGTCACTTGTATCCCTATACACACATTTATTTCCACTGTATTATTCATGCTCTGCACTGAGATGCTCCACTGGATTCCTCTGAGCTTGCCAAATCACTGCAATGGAGATTGTGGTGCCTCTAAGCTTGGTCATTAGTGAGTCTCGTAGATGTATAGGAATGGGGTTACTCAATAAAGATCAAACAGCCACTGGGGCTTATGGTGCTAAAATTTGCATGATGGACCATCTTAGTGCAAACGGAAAATCATGCATATGGATGCTCAAATTTGCATGATCGACCGTCTTAGTACAAACATCATGCATATTCTAGGTGTCCTCTCAGAGATGTGGTGTCTTGGTACAAATAGTGTAACATTGATTTTGTGGGTGACATCTCAGAAGTGACATATTTGGCTATAACGAGTATAGTGTAGATTCTCTTGGTACTAATACAGAAATACGATATCCCATTACAAACATTGAAATATATAAAGTTTATGGCTATACACAGTAAGATGAAGATTTTCTTGGTTTTATACTGCTGAGATGAAGAATGGTTGAAGAACTTTCTGAGCATGGTAGGCTCAGGGAGTGCCGACATAGACATGTATGTTCCAATGGTAAACAAGCTTCAGTATCTCAGGGCAAGGTGCAAACCCCACACAGGCACTCATGTACAACATTCCTCAGATACCCCAGCGTCCATCGCTGCTCCCTCTTCCAACGCTGCTCCCTCGTCCGACGATGCTCCCTCATGCGATGATAGAACCTACCTGTCAGCATTCTCTCTTTTAGCAGAAATAAATCCCTCTCGTGATGTTAAAATTCAGATAAAAAATGTTTATCACAAAACGTAGGCAACTGTGCAAATTAAATGAGAGATTGCTTGTGAGATGAACAGATATATGACTATTAGAGTTGGTCTTGATTGTTACATTTGAAAGAGAGTAAATATGATGATGATGGTTGTGGTGGTGCTGGTTGTGGTGGTGCTGATTATGATGATGATGATGATGATGATGACTATCCTTTCATTAGATATGTAATTAAAATCATGCTTCATTAACCTGATATTAATTGATTTTGAAGTTTCAAGATGTTATTTTCTCATACTGCCAGGGTGTATATATTAAATCTTATTCCATATTCTAGCATAGTATAACTTATTGGAAGACTGAAAGAATTGGTATCAGTGGGTTACAAACAATAATGCATCGGACAGATCAGGAAATGGTATAAGATATTGAAAAAATATCTCAGCATTGAGCATAAGATTTTTTCTGTATTCGCAGTTATTTCAGCATTCCTATTCCTTATTCCATATTCTAGCAATTAGTATAAATTATGGGAAGACTGAAAGAATAAGTGAATGTAGAGTACAAACAATAATGCATTAAACAGTTCTGTTAATACGGAAATACAACAAATTGACATATAGAATATCTAATTATATTATAGTTATTTCAGGAAATAGTATAAACGATATTGAAAAAATATCTCAGCATTAAGCATTAGATTATGTTCTGTATTCACAGTTATTTCAGCATTTCCTATTGTGAACGTTGTTTAATTATTCCTGGGTGTTATTAGCTAACCCTGTCAATTAGCTGACTGATGGTGCTGAAGGCAGCTAATTAGTTTACCTATGGACACAGGATTGAGTTACATATTGCATTAGGTTTGATGGAATAACAGGGACTTGCAGATTGATGAGGTTATCTAATACCTTAAGTAGAGCGGGCTACCGTGCCAATTGCCAAAGACCAGGGTTTAACATTTTGTTTGGGCTGCCCTGATGGCCGAGTGGTCTAAGGTATATCCACAGACTGTTTACTTATTGCATAAGGTTTGATGGAATAACAGGGACTTGCAGAATGATGAGGTTATCTAATACCTTAAGTAGAGCGGGCTACCGTGCCAATTGCCAAAGACCAGGTAAACCTTTGCAATGCTGAGGCTACTTTATCCAAAGTACAAGAATTCAAAGAATTTTGAAAATCATCGAAACCCTGTCATGTTGGTACTCATTAGATAGCTCTCGCTGAGTACTCTCAGATGAGTACCCATATGCCAGGGTTTCAGTCATCAGCTTTTTCGCATCATTTTGTGTTAGCATATGTAGAAACTACCAGCACAATGGTTAAGTTCTATTGGGGCTGCACTGATGGCCGAGTGGTCTAAGGCATTGCACCTGACTGCTCGCTGCCTCTCACCACTAAGGGTCTGCCCTGATGGCTAAGTGGTTTAGGGTATTGTCACTGACTGCTCGCTGCCTCTCACCGCTAAGGGTCTGCCCTGATAGCTGAGTGGTTTAGGGTATTGCCACTGACTGCTCGCTGCCTCTCACCACAGAGGGCCTGCCCTGATGACCGAGTGCCAGGGTTTCAGTATATTTTCGGGGTTTATTTGCATCATTTTGTATCGGCCAAATTAGCCACCAGCAGCACAAGGGTTAGTATAAATGAGTACTCACCTGTGTGTCCTCTTTCTAAGCTTATTACTGGCTTCTACATAATTAACACCTGGGAAATTACACACCTGTGTTACTAATTAGCTTCTTGGACCACCATTCACATAATATATAATTATGAATATTGGTTGAAGTTATCACGCCATGATAGATTGATAATTCCTTTGACATGGGTCAACTGGTTCCATAACACACCAAAATAACTTTGGAATTGGAGAAATAATCAAGGACAGTTGTTTGTTAGTTTCTGATCAACATTTTTCCCTCAACATATTTTCTGAAAATTGCTTTTCTTCAAAAGATATCAGCAAAGTAGTCACACGTATTTGGCTGCTACAGAGATGAATGAGTTGCACGTTTCTTGGGTGGACTTCATGGGTTAAGCTTCCTCCTGGGGCTTAATTATGATAATTGGTTCATAATAAATAGGATTTAATCATAGGCCTGTCTGATCCCCTACTAATAGATGTTCTCCTCTGGCCAAGATGACCCCAGGAGAATTATGCTTATAATCCACTCTATTTCCCCTTATAGATGGCCTACCTCATTAATATGCGGAAAATGTAGACTTAATGGTCGCTCTGGCCATACTGGAGTGACCTCAGGAGAAATTGGCGATAATCTGGGATATTTCTCCCATGAGGCTCCCCACCTATCCATAACCCACACAATCCACCTCATTTATATTCATAAATAGCCAGCTTAATGGTTGTAGTCAGTCTTCGCTGCCTTCGGGGAAGAATGTAGGAGATCTAACAGTGATTTACTCTCTGTACATACACTTAAAACAGTACTAATTATCAGAGTATGGAAACTGAGACCTGCATGTCACTACAGGTTCAAAGTTGCCTTTGTAAGGCATTGTCTTGAAGCCAAGATACTTGTGAAAATAACTTTTCATGGGTTATTTTCACGAGTTATGAAATTTGATAGTTCTGATTTTTCTTGGGAATATTTTCATAATATATGTTTGGTGCCTGCAGTGAGGAATGGATTAAGCTCTATAAGTAATTAGTTTTATCATAACACAAGTTACAATACAAAATTATGCAAATCTTGTTTCTCTAAATGATTCAAAAAAATTTTAAATTGTGTTTCTTAATCATTTTACTTTATTCACATGTTAATTTTGGTATCGGTCAGTATTACCTCAATTCAGATTGTGATAATAACTCTCCAAAAATATCTTTCGTATCATTTCACTTAATTCATGTCCATCTAATTTTTTGCCACATATTTTGTGCTTTATTTCAAGCTTCATGAATGTGTTATTTTTTCTGAAGTTATTTGCATGATTGATGTATTCCAATCATGTTTGGTTCTATAGGCAGCTCAGGATATTACTCTGTTACAGTGATGAGCAGCGCTCATTGGTGTGAGTAACTTTCTCTACAGCGTCTGCATATTCAGCGAATAATCGTCAATAAAGTCTTCGCCTTAGCTGTAAAAAGTCTATTAAGGGTCAAAGACACTCGTGGGAATTCAGAAACTGCTGAGGAAATTGAGTCAGAGTTGGGTGCACACGCTATGAGATGAGAATTACACTGTAACATTTTACTATGCTGGAATGTGATAAACCTATTTCAGCATGCTTTTGGGGATCTCGAAACTCCTGAGGAACTACCAATCTTGACACATTACACCCCAGAGTCCCCCCCCCCCCCCCCCCTCCTGGGCTCATCTGAGGAATACTCAATTAATATATCCATTTTTTTACAGGATTAACGCAATGGTGACCAGAACACCTAGATGTCTTAAAACCTATCTGGTATATTTTAAAGATAAGAATGTATGTAATGATGTATTTGATTGAAAGTTGAGTTGTAATGAAAAAAGACTTATAGAGACAATTTAATCCACATGATACCCCTCTTTTGAGAAAAAATCAAACAAAATGGGTAATTGTTTTTGTTTATGGTAATTTACTTTCCATAACAATGCCATATCAGTGTTGTAATAAATATGTAATTATTTCTATTTTATAATAAGAAGTTTTTATGAAATATCTACAAAATGAGTACTAACTTCCTCTTTAACATATTTGCAAAATGAATACAAACTTGCTCATAGGTCTCTTTTTCCTCATTTATCACAAAAGTATAACATGCACACACGCACACACATGCACACACAAATGCACACACAAAAGCACTAAAAGAGACCCACATATGGACGCAAACACTTTCAGTCATACAGTTTCCGAGCTCTAGGTAAATCACCATCATCACGTTGCGTTTCCCGTGTCGCTGCACACTTAACGCAAAAACAGTTAGGTCAAATGCCGAGAGTAATGACCATGGAAAACAGCCATTCCTGTTCTTGCAAAATAAAACCATTATTGAGTTTTTTATGGCATGCCTGTACTGGACCAAATGCTGTTAAGATGTGGTGAGACGTCACCACTCTGCGGACACGTGCCCACAAATTGCAAAATAAATTACGGAAAATTGGAGGAGAATCGCGTGTGGTGGGAAGTTATTTCCTCCATTAGTTCTTGAATAGTCCCCATCTATTCGCGAAACTGCCGGCAGCGATTTCGATGGGCATAGATTGGAGGCCCTGAACGCCAAATTACTTGGTTTCGTTAAGGATTGATTTTTGAGTGGCCAAAAGGGCCTCTCTGGGACCGTTGCGCAGCAAGCGCCAGTGGATTATTTTGCGATTATGAGTTTTATAGCCGTGGGAAGCCTGAGTAATAGAGATCACCGTCCACGGAAGCATGCAATACAATGGCACGCATGAGAATGGGACAAATACAACGGTTTTCAATAAGAGTACATGTATTTCAATGGTATTTTACCATCCTTGAACCCAAAAAGACATGCACACATACACACACACACTTTAAGAAACACACACATTCTATGTGTTTCTTGTAATTTATGAGAGAGGGAGTGACAGAGAGAGAGAGAGAGAGAGAGAGAGAGAGAGAGAGAGAGAGAGAGAGAGAGAGAGAGAGAGAGAGAGAGACAGAGACAGAGACAGAGAGAGAGAGAGACAGAGAGAGAGACAGACAGATAGACAGACAGAGGAAAACTCTGCTTCTCTGCTGGATGGACTGTTGCTGAGGAATGAAAAAAATCACCACGTATGCTGGTTCTCAAAGAGAGACCCACAAACATTCAGACACAAAAGCAAAGAGGAAGAACCCATCATTTAGCAAACCTTGTAAAAAAGCAGATCTGTTTCTTGCAGCTGGGACTCCGAAGGGAAGATGGTTAGCTATGGTAGGTATATGTTGATTGATGACCTGGCCGAGACCTACTATGAAAAAATACTCCTCCTTCTCTTAACCCATTTATACTCACAGCGGCAAAAAGCTGCCTGGCAATTTTGGTGAAATCTTTCAAGCAAAAGCATAATTCAGGAAAATATTTGAAGGAGAAATATTTAACAGAATAAAAACCAACAACTCTCTTTCAAATATTTTGTAAAATCATTCTTAATTTCGTCAAAAGTCTCAAAGATCCAGACGACAATCTCAAGAGGAACACTTCAGCATTAATGGGTTAACCAATGAGGAGATGCATCATCCTCCTCTAATTCTCCTCCTCCTCCAACGACGAGAAAAGCTCTCTTTCAGAAACAAATGGGAAATACAAGACCTTCTTTGGAATAGATTTCCGATCATGTTACATGAACGCAATAAATTGTCATTTGATTTTTATCGAAGACGGGATACTAAATATTGATTGATCTGTGCTGGATCATACGTCATTGTCATTTGATTTTCATTAAACCTGAGATATGCGATATTGATTATTCTATCATGTACCCCATGTCATTTGCATTAGATTGGTTCACTGGTTGTGAGAGCTGACATTGTATATTTTCTTTCTATGCATTGTATTGAAATATATTCTTTGTTGAATGTGTCTGTATGTGTATAAATGGCTTTGAGTGTTTTGTGACGTATGCATCTTTGGTGTTGGGCATGCATTATTTGAGAATTTATTCGGATGTTGGAATAATTGAGAAATATGGTTACTGTCGTACTTGGTAAATGTGAGGATTTGAAGTGGGAATAAATGTTAGATATGAATGGTTTATAATTGATATAGGCTGAAGGATAATGATATTTGTTGATGTCTGAATGGGTCGAGTGATTTTGACTTATTTTTGCAATTTTCTGTACTGTCAGTAGGAATGAATATTTTTCATACATCTTACTGCCGGCTAGGAGTTATGATATATGAGAGATTCAGTTTCAGCTTTCTCCCGGAAACCACCAAGAATGGACAAAGGTTACCTCAGGTAAAGTGTCATAACCACCGAAGACAGGGCTCGAAATTAGCTGGAGCCAGAAGCCTAAGGCTCATTCAAATTCTTCTGTTGCTCCCTCAGATTCCTGTAGGGAGCCCAAAGATGTACTGGTCTCTATACACAGCACCTTTAAATAGCTTTGAAGATGCAATTTGGCTCCCTTGAGAAAAGACCTTAATTTCGAGCCCTTGAAGACATTTATTGAATGTTGGATTGCAGAATGGGGGTTTCTTTTCAATTATTTCCCTGTATGGGAATTCTATATGGTCAGAAAGACATGACCAAAAGTTTAAGACCTTGGAATTGGATAAGGGACAGAAATGTCATGTTATATTTAGCATTTGTGGAATAAATAGAGAAATTATCATGATTTGTGTAGAAAAACAAATTTGATGAAAATACTGAATAATTTTGGTATCCCTTTCATCGTTTTAAGAAAAAATTTGATATAAACGAGGCTCTCTGAGGATTGGAAATGTCAAAGATATCAACCACAATTTATCTGTGGCTCTATTAAAGTCAAACAAGGATTATACGTTATAGAAGTAATGTTTGATTAATTGCACATAGAGTCACAGGTCAGGGCTGGTGGTAATAACCTTCCGTCAAAATTATTTAACCCGTTTATGCCTGACTATTTTGCTGATTTCGGTCTGAGAAAAGTAAATTTTCCGAACATTTTTGAAGGAGAATTTTTCATCAGAACTCTAGCCGCAACTCACCTTCAAATATTTTGCGAATTTATGTTTTATTCCAAAATTATCTTCAAAAGTATGACAGGTCCAGACGACACTGGTCGAATAGATCTTCAGGCATGAATAGGTTAAAGCCTGTTCATGAGGAATGAGTTCATTATATAGACTTCCTCCACTTCACAAGGCAACCTTTAAATCTCGTTAAATTTCTCACATCTGGTCTGATCTCCTTCGCTCCCTGGATTTATAATGAAAGGTCCTCACGTTTCTGGCACTTAAGATGTAGTTTCTTGGTTTACAGTTCTGCTTCTAGTATATCAAGCCTCATCTTTAACCCTATCATTCTAAATGGGCCGGTACCATGTGGTAAATTTCGGAATATGGTACATACGAAAGTAGTGCCAATCTTCACAAATTATTCCAAAAGAGATTTTCCCATATGATGCTTTATCTGATGGGATGACTGCCCTTATAGCCAAGTGGCTAGCTACAAGGCTTACAGTTTTTCAGTACTGCCTAAGGAGCTTTGACTTGAATACAGCGGAAGGCTGGTGAGAAAGTGACCAGTGACTTGATGTTAAACAATGGTTTCCTTGAGTACTCTGATTTTCTCCACCAAACAACTGGCTAGTCACCTTTCAGCTTCAATAGGCCAGAAAAAAAGAAAAAAAAGTATCTATCAACAAAATTAACAAAATTGAGATATCCGAACGATGTTCCAGAAATAGAAGGACAGGGAAGGCTCGGCATTTCAAGGTATTTCAGATGTCTGTCTAGTTTGCCTAATATAGTCTATATGAAGTCACACTGTTAGCTGTCTATCACCACTGCCTCCTGTTAGAATCCTTCTTACATACAAGAAAGTTGCTGGGACCATGGTCTCCTCATCCATTTATGACTGGTTTGTCATGATTCCATCTCAAAATGGCCGAAAAAATAGTGATAAACGAAGTACTAAATCTACCCCAAAGACTTTTCAGAAGTTTGGCCCTGAAGGCTATTGGGTGTATATGAGGCATGTGATGTATACTAGGCCCCATGTGTGCGGCCCGTGTGTTAAAGTGCTTGCCACCCGGGGTCTCTCAAGGAGAGCTTTGATGTTCAGCAGGCCATCAGTTTCATTGCCAACTCCTCCACAGGGTTTAACCCATTCAGACAGCTACTTGATATTGTCGTCTGGAGTTATGATATTTTTGAAAATATCTGAAAAAAAAGCATGAATGTAAAAAATATTTGAAGGAGAGTTGTAGGCTAGGTTCTTATCAACATTCCTCCTTCAGATATTTTCTGAATGAGGCTTTTGTTGGAGGGATATCAGTAAAATTGTCAGTTGTTTTTCGGCGGTGTTGACCATGAATGGGTTATTAGGGCCTTGGTGGGAATCCATCTTTCTGCCAAATGTGAATGCAGCCCTCCATGATATAGTCATCCTCTTGGGTTTAATGGTTCATCTGGCTGCCAAATGTTAACACTCCTCAGAAAATATGAGTTTGATATGAGAGCAAAAATTTGCAATATTTGTGAACCGGCACACAGAAAGACGCATTGATTTGAATGAAAGACTGCATGGTATTCCTATTCAACCTTGAGATATTCCTAAACTCAATAATGCTTAAGAGTTACTTTTGAAATTGTCGTCTTGATCTTCGATACCTTTCACACTAACTTGGAAATTAAGAAATAAAAATACAAAATAATTGAAGGAGAGTTGTTGGTAATATACTGAATATCATTTCTCCTGCAAAGATATTTTCCAAACTTTGCTTTTGCCTGCATGATTTTATCAAAATTGCAATTGGCCAATGTGACCATTTATGGGGTAACCCTGCAGCCTGACACTGTTGATAAAATCTTGCAAAAGCATACTTAGGTAAAGATTTGGTGGAGAAATGTTAATGAAAATATTACCAATGACTCTTTCAAAATATTTTGTAAAATAATTCTCAATCACAAAGTTATTATCAAAAGTATCACTGTTCCAGACGACAATTTCTGGAAGAACTTTTTAATGGGTTAAGCTTGTAGACCACCTGAGCACTGTGGCAATGATTGGCAGCCCACAAGCACATGTGCAGGCCGCGGGGGTTGTAGGTATGTCAGCCTCGCCAGATTCTCCCCAGATTCCCGGACCTGATCCTTGAGATTATAACTGACTTGTAGCAAGCAGAACATCTCCCCTACCCGGCAAGATTTCAGCAAGTGACAGGCCTACATATACATGTTTTGGGGCCATGGTTACTTGACTGTATCAGCGCAAATGGATAGCTATAAGGATGTGCTATTTTTGCCCTAATTAACTAAATAATACCCAAAAGCAGGCTCACTATTTTGGTGAAAATTTATTGGTAAAAGCTTATTATGGAAAAGATATGACAAAGAAATGTTAAGCAGAACTATACCAACAATTCTCCTTCAAATATTTTGTTCAGTTATTTTCAAAAATATCTTAGATATTGCCTTCTGGATGAACTCTCAAGCATGGTTGGGTTAAGAATTAAATACAATTTGTGAGGCCTGGGATATTTTCTGATCCATCTCAACATTTATGCTGGTGGTGGTTAATTTTGTGATTATAAAATGATGCAAAACAAAACTGGAAAATGACTGAAACCCTACTCATATTGGTACTCATATGAGAGTACTCAGTGAGAGCTATCTTATGAATACTAACATGACAGGGTTTAGATGGTTTATAAAAATATTTGCATCCTTGTGCTTTCGACAAACTTAGCCTAAGCATTGGAAGGGTTAAATGGATTAGTGTAAACAAATATGTTGTTTTGACTTTAAATAAGTTGGGTAGTCTGGGACTCTGACTGCAGGTTTCTGTTAACACATGATATTTCCTGCTGGGCTTGTGATAACCCGCGTCCTGTCAGCAAGTGTATTAGGTTTAAGTAGTGCTATCTTGGTGGAGCGTTGAGTGAAATCTACCTGATGGCTGCATACCTGAGACCTACAGGGACCGCCCCGATGGCTGAGTGGTCCATTTCCTGCTGTGTTAGTGATAACCCGCGTTCTGTCAGCAAGTGTATTAGGTTTAAGTAGTGCTATCTTGGTGGAGCGTTGAGTGAAATCTACCTGATGGCTGCATACCTGAGACCTACAGGGACCGCCCCGATGGCTGAGTGGTCCATTTCCTGCTGTGTTAGTGATAACCCGCGTTCTGTCAGCGAATGTATTAGGTTTAAGTAGTGCTATCTTGGTGGGGTGTTGAGTGAAATCTACCTTCTGGCTGCATACCTGAGCACTTCAGGGACCGCCCGATGGCTGAGTGGTCCAAGGCGCTGCAATTTCCTGCTGGGCTTGTGATAACCTGCGTCCTGTCAGAGAATGTATTAGGTTTAAGTAGTGCTATCTTGGTGGGGTGTTGAGTGAAATCTACCTGATGGCTGCATACCTGAGACCTACAGGGACCGCCTCGATAGCTGAGTGGTCCACGGCATTGCCATTCCCTGCTGTGTTAGTGATAACCCACGTCCTGTCAGTGAATGTATTAGGTTTAAGTAGTGCTATCTTGGTGGGGCGTTGGGTGAAATCTACCTGATGGCTGCATACCTGAGACCTACAGGGACCGCCTCGATAGCTGAGTGGTCCAAGGCGTTGCACTCCAATTGTGCCATTTCCTGCTAGGTTTATGATAACCTGCATCCTGCCTGTATGATGTTTAAGTAGTGCTTTCTTGGCAGGGCACACCAAATAGCTGAGTGGTGCAAGGCGGTGCAAGGCATTGCCACTTTCATCTGCACCTATCACACTTAGATAATAACTATGAAATGAAGCATAAATTCACAAAATGTATGATGATTAGTTGTAGACAATGCTCTGAACACTTCTCTTGGAATATTCCTAGTCAACTATTGGAACAAAATATGAAAGTAACATATTTGCTCACAATATCAAAGGTGGTGTTCACAGCACAAGTGTTCACATCCAGAGGTTTGGCTGCATTCACTAGTATGGTGTATCGATTATTCTTGGGGTGTAATTTCTCATTTCCCTGGTTCCCTTCCGCACCACTAGGTGGCGCAAGATTGTGAATTGATAGGGTAACAGCTGTGAAGGTGCTCCAGCTTCTATGCTGGCCCCACTTCTCCTAACCCTTCCAATGCTGAGGCTACTTTCGTTCACAGCACAAGGACACATTGATGATAATGATAAAGAATAATATAATGATGATGATGATGATAACAATAATAATAATAATAATAAAAATAATAATAATAATGATAGTATTATAATAATAATAATAATGATAGTAATAATAATAATAATAATAATAGTAATAGTAATAATAATAATAAAAAATTATAACAATAATAATAATTCTAATGATGATAATAATAATGATAATAATAATGATAATAATAACAATAATAATAATAATAATTATAAAATTTATAACAATAATAATAATTCCAATGATGATAATATTAATGATAATAATAATAATAATAATAATAATATTAATGATAATAATAATGATAATGATAATAATGACAAATGAAAATTATAGTAATAATAATGGTAATGTAATAATAATAATAATGATAGAAATAATAATAAAAATAATGATAGCAAAAATTATGTTTGAAATAATATTAGTAATGATAATAACATTGATAAAAAGATAATAATAAAAATAATTAATAAACAGTTTCATCATCTGTTACCTTAAGATATTGTTCAAAGAAAATGTGTCAAGAGTGTTCTTCTCACCTTCTTTGTGTTAGAGAAGGTCATACGTGGAGTGCAGTAGATTTCTGCTGCATTCTGGCTGATTTGACTTGCATGACTCTCAGCCTCCTATTCTGCATGCCGGGATTGAGCCGTCATTGTAATGCACTTAAGAGGATTGGCTTTCCTGAGCCGCTGCTGCTGCTCGGTAAGCTCCATAAATGGATGAGGGAGAATGGTGGCTTCCCCCTGCATGCTTAGCTTTGGAAAGAAAGAACAGTTCTGGGCTAATAGTATTGTATTTTCTTTAATATTATTAGCCCTGTATAGAGATTGTGGATAGCCAGTCAGGTTTTGTATATATATATATATATATATATATATATATATATATATATATATATATATATATATATATATATATATATATATATATATATATATATATATATATATATATATATATATATATATATATATTTATATATATATATATATGTATATATATACATGTCCATGTTTATATATACATACATGCATATCCTTGGATGGATTTATATCCATTGAAAAAAGAAAGATGTCTTTCAAAAAATAAAAATCGACTTCTTGGAATCGGTTGTATTTTCCATCTTCTCAGACAGAGTTTGCCTTTAGCCATTACCGTTGTTCTGGTGGATAGGCAATCCCGTCGTATGTTCCTGGGGTGCCTCCTGGCTATGTTCGTAACTCACTGATGCATGCTGGGGTTGGCTTTAGGATGACCAGTGGCCAGGCCCACAGCAGCTGCTGGTAGAGGTGTGTGGTCAGCCCTGTGACGTGCGACTTCTTGCACATTCTCATAATCTGAAGCATCTCTCGGCCATCTTCTCAGCTGTTGCATCATGGGATTGCTCAAGGTGATGTTCTCCAGTTTGGCACTCTCACAATTGAGTTTGGAATTTCCAGCTGTCAGGTGCATTGTGGGATGGTTTTGACATTGCCCAGCCATACTCTCATTAAGGATCGTATCTGTGGTACCTCTTGGGCAATCTTGTTGGCACCCCATTGCATCATGGGACTGCTTAAGTTGATGTTCTCCCGCTTGGAACTTACGATTCCTTAGCTGTCTGGTGCATTGTGGGATGGTTTTTGACATTGTCCAGCCATACAATCTGCATCAATCCTATCAGTGGTGTACAGTATGAGGTATCTTGTCAAGTGCCCAGTGCATTATGGGACAGCTTTGACATAGCCCAGCCTTCGTCAAGTGCCAAGTGCATCACGGGACAGTTTTAACATAGCCCAGCCCGAACCTCTATGGATCACGCACCTCTTGATAGATGATATCCTTTGCCCTGGGTACCTCTAATACCATCTTGTCTGCCCACTGGTCCATTATGAGATTACTGTGTGGATTGCCAGCAAGGCCTACTCAGCAGGACTGGCTAATGTTGCACAGCTTATGTTTGTACCACAAGTATGTTAACTAGTGCCAAACCAAGCCACATTCACAATATTCACTCCTCTTTAGACGTTTTGAGCTAATTTCAAAGGGGTCATAAATGTATCATTTTAAGCTACACTTCCTTAAAAATGACTAGCCATTTTGGCAGCCAGAGCCTATGGTGTAGGTTAACGTAATACCCAGGGAAAACCATTGATTTACTGCAAGTCATTGGTACCTCCGTCACATGCTTACTTTGTACTACATATTTCCAAAGTTCTAGTCTGAGTGTTGGGTGTCATTCATGGACCCCTCTTGCTATAGGCCATCCTTGGCCTATATGCCTGCTAAAGGCATGGCACAGATTAATAGTGACCAGTCTCCAAATCTTAGTTAAGACCCTGTTTGACCATCTAGGTATGTTTTCCATGGACCCCCCCCCCCCCCCCTCCTCCTCGCTATTGGCCCTACATGTTGTATAGGGCATGGAGTAACATTGGTCTTATCTTGAGTGAATTATGTTTGACTATTTGGTATGTTTTTTTTCATGCCACCCTCCCCCTCCTTGCTGTAGGTCCCATATGTGATTCCAGGCCTGCTGTAGCAGTGGTGGTCTTATCTTGTCTGTGAATTACTTGGCCGAGGGGAATAAAGTGTCTGAGATAAAACTAGAGCAGTGAACACAAGTGATTAAAGAGACCGACATCATCCAAGAATGTCTCAATACTAGATTCTTTTTTCCTAGCCTTGTGTATAGGCTGCATAATTTTTCTAACTTCTCTATCTTAAAACTTTAATTGTTTTACATACTTGAAGATGAGTCTGTGTTTAGTTTTTAGAATGCTCACCAGGTGGCTACCATAGGATCTTCGTAATTGGCTGGTGTGAGTGACCACCCCTGGCGCCATCTATGTCAACCATAAGACACTATATCGTAGACCCTGCTTGTGATTCCAGGCCTGCTGTAGCAGTGGTGGTCTTATCTTGTCTGTGAATTACTTGGCCGAGTGGAATAAAGTGTCTGAGATAAAGCTGGAGCGGTGAACAGGAGTGACATCTGGTGATTAAAGAGACCGACATCATCCAAGAATGTCAGGAAGATAATCCTAGCTGCTTTTTTCCTAGCCTTGGGTATAGGCTGCATAATTTTTCTCGATTCTCTTAGTTGTTTTACATACTTGAAGATGAGTCTGTGTTTAGTTTTTAGAATGCTCACCAGGTGGCTACCATACAATCCTTTTAATTGGCTGTTGTGAGTGGCCACCCATGGCGCCATCTATCTCAACCACAAGACACTATCACATAGGCCCTGCATGTGAATCCAGGGCTGGTGTAGTAGTGGTGGTCTTATCTTGTCTGTGAATTACTTGGCGGAGTGGAATTGGAAGTGTCTGAGATAAAGCTAGAGCGGTGAACACAGTTGACATCTGGTGATTAAAGAGACCGACATCGGCCAAGAATGTCAGGGTTCATGTCTAGGTGCCTTATCCTTAGCCTACCTAGCCTATAGGCTAATCTATTCCTATAATTTCTGTTAATAACCTGAATCATATACCCAACTCAGAAACTGAGAATCTTCTATATTTCCTCTAATTGTGTCTGAATCTACCCCCCCCCCCCCCCCAAAAAAAAAGGAGAAATATCTACAAGAAAACAACTTTCGACGCACCAAATCTTTTTTTTTGAGAAATCATATTTTATTCTCAAGTAATTTCTAAAAGTATTATGATATCCTCTCAACAATTGCTTATTAACCCTTGGCCTTTGGCATGTGCACATTGCCAAGACTTAAGGATGACTTACATGATCTATTGCCTCTGAGAAAGCTGTTTACTCTGGCTAGACTCACACTAACCAGTAAGAGTCAGTTCTATTTACCTATAACTCTGGGTACCGAGCCAAGGAAATCTCCATGGGAACCTGCTTCCAATAAACACAGCTGACGGAGGTGCCGTTAACCCTATGATGCCGGTAGTGTCCAATATTATCTTAACCATTTTCATGATATCTTTAACCCTTTCCATGCTGAAACTACTTTCGTCCATGGCAACAAAAAAAAAAAAAGTTTTAAAAACCATCTAAACCCTATGATGTTGGTATTCATTGGAAATCTCTCACTTGGTACTAATAGATGTGAACCCATGTGCCATGGTTCAAGTCATTTATTGACCTTTTTGCATCATTTTGTATTGACTGAATTAACCACCACCAGCCAAAGGGTTTATAACCAGTGCAATTTCCAAAATTTGATCAAAACCCAACCAATGGATTTGCTATATGTATTCTTGTAACCTCAGACTTGTAATGGACGTCTGGAGCCACAATTGCCTTGAAGTGGAAACATCTTACTGACCAGAGCATTTTTTGTAGAATAAAAATTTGAACAAGAAAAGTTCAAGCACACAACTCTTTTAGAAATATTTTTGTGAGTCAGTGCTTAATTGTGTAGTTATTTCATAAAGTCATGGGTCCAATCTCAAGGAGATTGCCCAATACTATTGGGTTGCAGTAGATGGCAGTATGAGTTTTATGTGGGTGATGTAGTAGTGTGCCAATAACCAGTACATGCTGCAGGACTCAAATCGCCGCAATAGAGGGAAACAATCCTGTTAATTGCTCATTAAATCTGTGTTTCCGCCTCGTGCCGTGATGGCTCACACCTGACTAGCCTTCAGCTCAGCCGCCACCGCATCCCTGAAACAACTCCTTGGCGACGCCACGGCAACCCCAGCAGAGCAGCTGCAGGAGAGGCTAGCCGGCTCCCAGGGGTTGAAATAAAGACATCTTTGGGATCTTTCTAAGGGGTAGAAAAGTTGTTAATGTGACTAGCTTTCAGCTCTGCAGCCTGATGAGGAAATCAGCATCTCTGAAACAACTCCTTGGCGACGCCACGGCAACCCCAGCACAGCAGCTGCAGGAGAGGATAGCCAGCTCCCAGGGGTTGAAATAAAGAGATCTTGGGGATCTTTCTAAGGGGGTAAAAAAGTTGTTAATGTGACTTAGCCTTCAGCTCTGCCTGATGAGGAAATTAACATTCCTGAAACAACTCTTTGGCGACGCCATGACAACAGCTCGGCAACTGCAGGAGAGGCTAGCCGGCTCCAAGGGGTTGAAATTAAAAATTTGTTAAGGGGTATACTCTTTCCAAGGAATTGAAATTTGATTTATATATGACAAGACTTTAGCATAGCCTGGTAACGAAAAATCAGAATCTCTGAAACAACTCCATGTCGACAGCACTGAAGCTGCTGTAGAGGATGGCCGTTGAAATAAACCCAGGGGTCGAAATAAAGAAATATTTGTTAAGAGGAGTACTCTTTTCAAGGGATTGAAATTTGGTTTATGTGACTGTACTAACCTTTAGCTCAGCCTGATGACAAAAATCAGAACATTTGATTCATTACTCTATGGCAACTCCACGGCAACAGCAAGAAGCTACTTAAAAGACTGGCCTTGATCCCATTGAAGAAATCATAATCCCTGAAACAACTCTTAGGTGACTTCATGTCAACAACAGAGTTGAGACTAGACATGCAGTGTGGCCATCTTACAGGAGTTGAAATAAAGAAAAAGAGAGAAACTGAAAGTTGTACACTTTCTCAGGAGTAGATATGACTGGCATTCATTCCAGCTAAATAATAAAATCAGTATCCCTAAAGGAATTCCATATCACAAGGACTAAAGAGGAATATCTGAACAAATATTGTCTCTGTTTCATAGCAGGCATTTGTGTGAGTTTCAGCTGACCTGTAAATCTTTCAGGCCACACCTCAAATTCATAGTGAAATATCTTCGAAGCTTTGGCCAACTATGAGAAGTGATTGAAGGAGTGTGGTGAAGTATGCAAAGTGCTGCCACCTATAGTTTGGCAACCAAACCACATATTCCAAATCAAGGCTTTGAGACCAATTAACCCTCGATTGGCCTCAAAACACCACTGTTTATTGTATTTCTAAAAATGCTTCTTGTTGAAAGTATTTGCAAAAAATAATGTTAATCAAACAATAAATTCAAAATTAACTTCAATATGAAATTTTGCTCATTGATGCATAGATGGTTTCAGAATTTGAAAATACACTTAACAGCAGATTCAATCATTCTATGTAAAACAATGGATTGAATGTTAACTAGTTTTCTCTTTAATCCAGAACCATGTGTGAATGCGGACGATGATAAGCTGTGTTCACAATATGAATAGGTTATATTATGTAGATGAATGAATGGATGTGGGATATGAGAAGTGGGATATGTGGATGATGAGTTGACAAATGAATAAATGAATGAAAGAAAGAAAGAATGAATGAATCGGTAGATTGATTAATGAACGAGCAATTGTTGAAAAAGAATAAAAAAGAATGAATGAATAAAAAGTTGTTATTCAAATGTAATTAAAGGTGTCTTTTCA
The DNA here is from genome assembly GCA_963942565.1 of Maea johnstoni. Taxonomy (NCBI): domain Eukaryota; kingdom Metazoa; phylum Annelida; class Polychaeta; order Spionida; family Magelonidae; genus Maea; species Maea johnstoni. The sequence goes on from OZ012698.1 coordinate 27,901,427, forward strand.
TATTATAGTATGCCAAGGTGAGAATATATATTCTTTTACTTAACGGTGATAAAAGTGTTTGGGAGATTTGACCTAAGTATAGATCTTAAGAAAGTGCTATGATATTTAAAGCGATGATTGGAATCATTTGGTAAGTATATTATACTATGGAATTTTAACTCTAATTTTGTTAACATTCATGAAGAATCAGCAATGTGAGATTAAAAAGATTATATACATAGCAATTCACATTTCATTGGATAGTATACAAATATTTGTTAAGTGTTGATATGTTAAATGAATAAAATCACGTAAAGTAATCAATTATTTTGTAATTCTTATTAAAGATTTCCTTAGTATTATATTGTCAGTATATGAATGTGTGCATTTACTGGATTTCCTTTTTAGCTGTTTACTTATTGCTAATTTGCATATTTCAGGTCATGTGATCAGGCCAGGAGGATCACCCCAGCAATATCGAGAACATCCACCACACTTCCTTTCGCAGCAAAACCGCAAAATGTCGGCGCCTGTCTTCTCCCAAGTACATCCACAAACCGTGGACGAGCGCTTCCTCTCAAGGTCACCAGAGATCGAGAATATACCCGAAAAATTAGAATACCCGGAGGATGACCGAATAAAGTTTGTCAAGTAAGGAGTTATTTTTCTATTTGTAATTGTAGATGGCATCATTGAGCCTCATTCCGTAGTGATCAGATTCTCGTTGTCGTAGCTCCACACCTGTAGTTGCAGTATTTGCCACCAGGTGGCTTTGCACCGAGATATAAAAATCAATCGAACAATCGGGGTGTCTCAAAAATTCCTTCTCAATATTTCGGAGTTTGTTAATATCATAGTGGTCATAACTATGCATGTGATCGAGATTTGCGAAGTTGTTGAAAGTATCTTGATTACCATATTTTCGCAATATTCAAGATTCCATAGAAACATGTCAGATTTCATCATGTAATAAGTTCTAAAAAGAAAGCATCATGAAATTTTTTGAAAAAATTATTTTTGAAATTTTAGTTTATTTGAAATTTTGACAAAAATTGTAAAAGGTAATCTTCTACATCCCTTATGATGTATTTTGAATTTTTGGGGCACCTAATGATTGGTTTATCTACCTGTTAGAGATTACACCACTCCCACTCTGATTTCCTGTGAAATTAATTATTCGTAGATGTATCGTGTAGCACACTTCGTGTCCATTTCATTTCAACATTCTCTCATTCATTCACTTCACATTCATTCAAACCACGCTTTGTTTTTGCCATATTCATATTCTCTTATTATCACAAATGGTCACATTACTCTAAGAAACCTCTCTTCATTACTCATCTGTCATAATTTAATTATTAACCCTGCTCAACGCAAATTATTTCTACTGGACAATGAAATACTTTTTTTTCTGCTATCACTATGATGTATCATATATATCATCCAGTTCTCTTACTACAAAATTCTACAAAATCCTTTAATCCTTTAATCACCATATTTAACAACATTTCTCTAATTACCATATTTTAAGATATTCTCTAATTACCATATTTGGTGACATTCTCTAATCACCCTTTTTGAAGAAATTATCTAATTACCATATTTGGCAACTTTTCTCTATTTACCATGACATTTACATGATGACATTTCCTAATTACCATAAATTGACAGCATTCTCTCAATATCACCATATTTGAAGGCAATCTCTAATTACCATATCTGACGACATTCTCTAATTGCACAGGTGGAGTTTATTTTCATTACCGACCACCAGGTGACGATTGCATGTATTGTGAAGATTTGTCTTCCTCGCAAACCTTTTTTTGTAAAAGCATGCAGAATAAATAACAGGAACAAATTTTTTTTAAAAGTGTCTTGATGAATATTTGTTAAGTTTCTTGAAACTCCTAAGTTGGATAAGTGAAACTCAGGCAGTGCTATTCTAAAGGTGCGGAAAGGTCTTTTTATTTCCTTTCCTTGGATAATTGCATTTCATAATTAAGGCAACACTCTTTTACCTTTTTACAAGTGGTTGGGATCTTCCTCACTTCTAGAATAATTTCAGGATATGGCATAAATTCCAAAAAAAAAAGGGAAGAAAAATGATATGGGACCAACAAGGTCGAAACATAAGAATGTTCACGTATCAAAAATTGCATATACAAATTGTACAATCAGAATGCTTTATTCATGCTTTTGTTCAAGTATTTTCTTCCAAATGATTTTCAAGTTTAATAAGTGATCAACCACTTATACGCTGATTCCCCTACCCTGTCATTGGCTGTTTGAATGATAATGATACTTGCATGGCATATGAAGATAAACGATTACAATTATTATAGATAATTCATCAATATGGTTTGTCAGTTATTCCAAAATTTACTCCCAAATTTCCTTTACTGTTTTATCCTTCCTCTTCCTATAATAATATCTATAAATACCCCCCCCCCCCCCCCCCACAATCACACTCAAGTTTCTTGCTAACTTATCCAGTCATTCTCCTTCCCTTGATAAATTGCTATAAACATATACAAATATGGCATCTGATAGGGAATTTACTAGACAAGTGTAATTTTAAGTACACCTTGATTAAATCCCTTTAAGGTTTCCTTAAATGTGTCTGTGTTTAAGGTTGCAATAACAACTCCATACAAATATCTCCAGAGAAAGGGTGTTTAAATACAGTCCAAATTAACCCATTCACACTCCGAGTTTCTCTAGAAAGTGTAGTCTGCTACTTTCGTACTTTTGTAAATAACTCGGGAATAAAGCAAAAGTTATCAAAATATTTGAAGGAGAGTTGTCGTTTGAACTCTGGTTAACATTTCTCCTTCAAATATTTTCTAAAAAAATGCCTTGATAGAAAAATATATACAAAATCGTCAGGCCTGTTTTGGCCGCTGTGAGCATTAATGGGTTAATCCATTTGCATATGGAAATGGATTTTATCAATAGTTGAAAAGTATTAGGAAGAGGATTTGTCATATTTAAATGGAACAGCAACTTTGAGTCAGATATTTTTTCAAAATATTGCTTTTTAAACTAGATGTTTTTAGATCAGGTATACACTTCTTCTAAGAAAGGGTCAAAAGCTCTTTGCCAGTCTCATTCTAATGACCCAAGTCTGAATCGCAGTTTTTTTTAATGACATTTCATACTATATTCAACTATAAAACCTCCTCTATTTTACTGTGTACCCCATCCTTGTTGAATTCAAAGCCCCATTCTTTTCTAGAGCAAGAGTTCAGAATTGGATTCTGGAATTGTATTGGCTGAATTCTCTCAAATTAGCATATGAAGTTGGTTGCTTCGATTTTATTGGCTCATTTTATTGACTCATTCACTATTAAAGCAAGCATATTCCAGAATCCAAAAACCAAGAATTAAGATTGATATTTAATTGGATAAATTTACCCAAAGTTTCAAGTCAACCAATCATATTACAGAATCCAATAACCCAGAATTAGATTCTGATATTTCATTGGCTGAATTCACTCCGAGTTTCAAGTCGACCAATCATATTCCAGTATCCAATCAATGCAGCATGCGGTTTCTCTCTCCTAGTTGTAAAATCATATTGCGTTGATCTTTGTCTCTCGCCATGAGCACTCTGTGATCTCCTATCTGTCTCTTGGTCGCTCGCTCAATCGATGATCGCACGATCGCTCTGCTCCTTAAGATCGCCTCTTTCTGCAAGGTGCCGCCATGATTGAATCTTTCAGGAATGACCTTGACCAGACGGAAAACGCTAACATCGCCGACGAGGAGGAATCGATCCCTGCCATGGGATCGCCCGCCAAGATCAAGAAACCTCCTCCCATCATCGTGTAAGTGGGTCAGCTGATGATCACATGACCACACATGACCTTTGACCTTCTAACGTTTGACCTTTAACCCATGGTGATGGCTGCTGATTCGCTTGTTCTTTTTCATTCAATTTCAGTGCGTTAGTTGTAGGCGTCGTCGCTGAAAGTTTTTTCTCTAGGCTTGCCCTCAGATATTACATGCATGTGCCTGCACGTAGAATCAACCGTTCCCTAGAAACAGGATTGCCTGACAATAGTTGTTGAACCTGTGTACAAGCAGTGTATAAGAGTACCCCCATTTGTCTGATACAACAGAAGAAATTTTTGTAACTAGTCTATAACAAAGCTATTATGCAAATGTGTTCCCACAAAGTCTATTGGATAATGTTTCAAATATTTTCGGTAGTTCTGCTTAGTCATAAATTGTTTACTTATCAATCACATCCAGGACACACTGCATAAATGGCTTAATCACTTAAAGTGTCTTCCCGGAGGTATAGGTATAGGGACTTTGTAATACCATTTAATTTAGGTACTGCTTTGACCTTCGTCATCAGGGTGACCTTCAGTGTGACCTTGACCTAGTTATGCACAGTTCAATCATCGTTTTCAGCTGACCTGCCAATCACATGTTAGGATGTCATTGACATGTTATGGTGTCAATCAGATGTTAGAATGTCTGCCAGATATTAGTAAAATACCACATGTTGTTGGATTTCTTTTTTCTTGAGGGGTTTTGCCCAGCTTTGCCATCAAATTCTAAACATTTCAGCAGGTGATGGAATAGGCTCACTCATTTAAAGGTTACTTTGCTCTAAAAATACATGTTTTGATTTTGATAATTAGTAAGAAGGAACTGGTGAGATATATGTCACTCATAAAAGAGATAGGAAACCCTCCTGTTTGCATAGATCTGACAGGTCCTCTTTAAGAGGTCATAACTGGTTACTCCCAGACTGGTTAGGAGGTGGTTTGTGCCAGGTTCTCCGGTTTCCTCCATCACTCACAAAAGGTTAGTCACAATTTGGCAGAAAAAGTGATGATAAGCAAACCTTCAAATTCCTGTTTCCTCCTCCAATATCTAACAGCCAATTATTTGAAAAATATGTAGGACTTAGGAAAAATAGGATATAGAAGCATATTGTTTAAGAAATAACTAAGGCACATTTTCATAAGGTTGTATTCACATGAAAGTGATTTTCTAACATGCAAACATAATGTGTGAATTTACCCATGTTTTAAACTAACCAAGTTATGTTTCCTGGTTTATTTAATTTTAAGCCAAGTTGTTCAAGTTTGTTTATAGAATTTAATATATATTGCTTTTTGCGTTTTTATTAATAAGATTGTGTTTTTATTAATAAGAATAGAATTTTGAATAAATGAATATTGATTGCCGTAAAAACTGCTTTGAGTGAATATTATAACAAATTAACACCCAATATCTGTAGTGCAGCAGCGCCACCTACTAGGACACCTTGATAACTATAATCACATCCAAATGGGAACCACTGGATTTCACTAGTATGTACTCAGATTCAAGAATTTTATGCTACAATTATTACATAAAATATCATTCAAGTATTTTGTGTTACATTTATGACACAGAATAGCATGCAGCTATTTTTTCTGTCACAATTTATACACAAAATATTTAAAGTATTTAGTGTTACAATAATTACACAAGGTAATTATTCAAGTACTGTCTATAAGTCACGACTATTAGGTAAAATATTGGCTTAACTGAAGTATCCCGGACCCATCCTATAGTCCCCTAATTGAGATTCTAATAGTTCTATACATATAAATACCAATTAAACAAAATTGAATATAAATAAGGATTTTGTGTAACCCACAAATAGTGTGTGTGACCATTCTAGATAAGGTCTCTTGCTAATCGTTGGATGTTGTCATTTTCTTTGTCTTTTAGAGTCAAGTCCATGCCGTTTATGATTATATTTGTTGATTTTGATTCCGATGATTTCATATAGGATGAGATTTTTAATTTGCAGCATTCCCTGTAGGTGGCAGCCAGAGCCTCGTAGTGTTTAGGAGTTGTGCTAGTGCTTGCTACGAATTGTTTCTCTAGTTAACATCTGCAGACACCGTTAACCTTCTGAACCATTTTCGGGTATGGTAGGGGTATCGTAGATGGCAGGGTTTGACAGAAAGGCTTTTTAAAGAATTGTTTCTGTAATTAACATATGCAGCAACCGTTAACCTTCTGAAGCATTTTCGGGTATAATAATAATAATAATAATAATAATAATAATTATCTTTATTTAACCATAGTATGGTATGGTATGGTATGGTAGGGGTATCGTAGATGGCAGGGTTTGTCTAAAAGGCTTTTAGAGTATTTTGAGTATTTTGCTGCTTAAACTACTATGGTTCCCTTAACTTATAATATTACTATAGAAATATGTTACCTGTTCATATCTCGAAGCTTGTTAAAGTTGGTTTCCCCTGATAGCAATAGGTGGCGCTGTCCGTCGCCCACCATTTATAATATTATGCACCTGGATGGCCAATATTTATAATATGGCCACCAGATGTAGCCTTAACATATATCAATAAAAATGTTCCTCAGCTTTCCATTCTGCTTTATCCATTTTGTAAAATGAAGCCCAATGGTGACTTCAGTAATATCTAACCTATTCAATCGACATGCTTGTCGCAGCCAAAACCCCCTGACAATTTTAGTGATATCTCTCTTACAAAAGCAATATTTAGAAAATATCTGAAGAAGAAGTGTTCATCAGAACTCTATCTACAAGTCCCCTTCAAATATTTTGTAAATTTATGCTTCATTCCAATGATCTTTTCATAAGTATGACAGGTCCAGACGACAAAGGTTAAAGAAAACTTTGAGGCATAAATGCATACCCAAGGCAAAGGTTATTGAGGGAGGGGGAGTAGGAGACACAATGTTTTATGAAACACTGTGAAGAAAAATCAAAAGTGCAAAGATTTTTGAAAACCATCAAAACCCTGTGAAGTTGGTATTCATTGGTTAGCTCTGGCCGAGTGCTCTCAGATGAGTACCCATTTGCCAGGGTTTCAGTTAATTTTTTAGGTTTTTTGCATCATTTTGTATAGGCCAAATTAGCCTCCAGCAGCATAAAGGTTAATCAGGAAATGTTTAGGGGGGTTAACTAATGCTATACAGTACTATTATTGATTTTCAGAATAATTTTGGCATGCCAATACTGTGGCCTCCCCTTAATTGTCTAGTTGAACATGTATGCATCATATCCCCCTTAAGATGTGTAAAACTGTGTATAGCATAAGTAGCTATAGAGTTGTGACCTTATGTAATATTCCAATATACTCATAAACGTTAACCGTACATCAGAAATATTCAAACGGAATGATGTGAGATAGAATTTGTTCTAGCATGTTTCTTTTTCTCTTTTCTCACTCATTCATATTTATGCTTGATACTTATAAACATTAAATTATCATATATTTTGCATCCATTATTTTGTCTATCATTTGTTTTTTCTTCAGCTTTTCCTTAGCACCATTTGTAAATTGTCTGATCTCCTTAATTAAAGAATCTGGAGCAAAGTTTTTATTCCTGAATACAATGATTAATATATTTATCCATGTTGAAATCACTTGCTTTCTTTGATATTGAAACTTTGAAGCCTTCATTTTGACATTCTCACTTTTGTTTCTGTAACATCTTGTCCTAAAAATTGCAAAAATATAGATATTCATTTTATATAATGAACAGTAGAATCTTATAAGCAATCTCAACTTTTATTAGATTTCCCTAGAACATTACTTTCTAGTCTGTATTTGCTTTAGCTTCATTTTCTTGAACGTTTTCCTTCTTGCACTATTTCATCTAAATGCATTTTTTTTAAGAATCTGAATATATGGGATTGTAGTGTTCAATATTTTTTAAATGATATACTTCATCTAAACACACACTTTTTGATGCTTAAGCACTTTTTTCTGGATAAAGGAAATGGTTCTGTGTAATAAATACCCTTGCCGACCCTTGGATGGACTGCTACCTGAAAAGAGGAACACTGACCTTCGTATCACTAAAATGACCTTGACCTGATTAAATGACCTAGACCTGATTATATGACCCTGACCTCTTGCATTCCAGGAATCCGCCAAAGTCTGAACGAGAAAGGGAATCAAATCTGCGCAGGGCTCAAAGCGACCAACAACAAATGCTGTACGATGAAATATCAGAACCACGAGAAAACAGGGATGACATAGGATTTGCCGCTGCTGCCCCGCCAGAACCTGTCCCGCTCCCTGTCCGAGAGGCCAGGGTTCGAGAGTATCTTGTGGACTCCCACCCCACGCGAGAAGATCGGGTTCGAGATTACGCAGCCTCGAGGTCGACGGCGTCCGTGGGGCTGACCAGCAGTGCCAGTGTGACATCATCGCGAGGAACGGAAGATTCAGAGGATGAGACAAGGAGAAAGGTGTGACATCCTGATATCTTAAATAGAAAAAATGGATTAGTTCATGGTTTTAGGTTTATAGAAAAGACATCAATTTTCTGACTTTCACGAATTGATTTATGATTAAATTTGATTTTATAAATAAATAACAATATTTTATATGAAAAAAAAATTAAACCAATTTTTTTGAATTATTTCATAAAAAGTAACAATATTTTCACATTAGAAAAACTATTTGTTATCTAAATTGGAAGTGTTAATAGAAAGTGTTCTTGTATTTCCAGCGCTACCCAGCAGATAAGGCCTACTACATAGCAAAGGAACTGTTGATGACAGAAAGGACCTACAAGAAGGACTTAGAGGTCCTGACTGTGGTAAGTGAATTATTTCTGTTGCATAAAATTTCAACATACAAGTGTAATTGGATAGTTTTTCCAGTCATTAAGGACTCCATCATTTTTCTTAATGGAACATTTCAGGAATGCGAATGCATCTATGATATTTTTTCTTTTTAATTAGTTCCTAACTGTTCTCAGCATGTAAGAATTTGTATTTGCAATCAGAATCAAAGACTTACTGCATAACTGATAACTGCTATTTGAAGTTTAATAGATTTATAAATACCTTTATGAATCAATCTGTAAGCAATATCAATTTTGTTTTTGTGTGATATCTTCAGCGGTTCCGAAACACTATGAGCAAGGATGACTTGATTCCCAAGAATTTGTTTGACCATATCGATTAACTCTGCTGCCCAACCCTTCATGTTTGTTTTATTTTCAGTGGTTTTGTAATCCTATGAGTAAGGATGAACTATTTCCAATGAATTTCTTGGACCTCTACACCACTCTAGACCCTATCTATTAATTCCACTGTCTAACCTTTATAGGTGTGTTTTATCTTCAGTGGTTCCGTAACACTATGAGCAAGGATGATGTCATGCCTGAAAACCTTATGGATCTTCTCTACTCCACGCTAGACCCTATCTAACCTTTATATGTGTATTCTATCTTCAGTGGTTCCGTAACGCTATGAGCAAGGACGATGTCATGCCTGAGAACCTGATGGACCTTCTCTACTCCACGCTAGACCCTATCTAACCTTTATATGTGTATTCTTTCTTCAGTGGTTCCGTAACGCTATGAGCAAGGACGATGTCATGCCTGAGAACCTGATGGACCTTCTCTACTCCACGCTAGACCCTATCTAACCTTTATATGTGTATTCTATCTTCAGTGGTTCCGTAATGCTATGAGCAAGGACGATGTCATGCCTGAGAACCTGATGGACCTTCTCTACTCCACGCTAGACCCTATCTAACCTTTATATGTGTATTCTATCTTCAGTGGTTCCGTAACGCTATGAGCAAGGACGATGTCATGCCTGAGAACCTGATGGACCTTCTCTACTCCACGCTAGACCCTATCTAACCTTTATATGTGTATTCTATCTTCAGTGGTTCCGTAATGCTATGAGCAAGGACGATGTCATGCCTGAGAACCTGATGGACCTTCTCTACTCCACGCTAGACCCTATCTAACCTTTATATGTGTATTCTATCTTCAGTGGTTCCGTAATGCTATGAGCAAGGACGATGTCATGCCTGAGAACTTGATGGACCTTCTCTACTCCACGCTAGACCCTATCTACGAATTCCACTGCAGCTTCCTCAAGGAGATAGAACAGAGACTTGCTATGTGGTGAGTTATCTCTATCATACTGAGAGAGGATATTCTATGTGTCCAATAATTGTGAAAATAACTTGGAAATTAAGCTTCAAATCGTTAGAAATTTAAAGGAGAACTACTTTTTGGGTACAAAGAACCAGTTCTTGTTCAAAATCTTTCCTAGATAAGTTCTAATAAGAAAGTCAATGCTTCAATATTCATGTTATGTTTGACCCAAACTTTCTCTGAAAGGGAGGGAAACTCTTAAAGCAATAGGTATAGCCAAAAATGATGAGTTGATACATCAGAAATCAGTGAGACATTTAATTGTAAAAAACTTTCTCTCTCCTGGCTTGACTCTCTGGCTTGAAAGTGTTACTTAAATGTATTGAGTTTTCTGGAATACAAAAAAATAAATATTGCAGAATAGGAAATGATGCCGAGCATGTAATTAATCCAAATTTACCGAATTAGAAAATCTCGATATAATTAAATCCAGATTAAAATTTGCCCCCATCTGTGTTAACCCTTATGCTGCTGCATTGTCTGGCGGGGGCTAGGGCCCCAGAACTGTATTGTTTTTTTGCAACAAATTATGTTGCATTGCTGTTGCGCTGTCAGTGGGGGCAGTTGCACTGCCGGCGGGGTGTAAGTTTCTACAGCCATAAAATGCAAAATATTCAAAGAATCTGAAATAAAAAAATACTACCTGAAACTACTGTTCTTGTTCTTTTTAATAGTATGTTTTTTTTAATAAGAACTAGTAGATAATATTAGGAGAGATCAGTATAAAACTAAGGAATAGTAGAATGCATGCAGATTTTGAAAAATGATTACTGAAAAGCAAGTATTTATAATTCATTAGCCCCACTTTAGCCTGAGATTTCTTAAGTTTTACATGAGTATCTTCTCATGAAAACCATATATTCAGAATCCTTGTCAAAAACTAATAAATAGGCTGATGACTATTATTTGTTTATATGTTTTATTTTGTTATGAACCATCATAAAGTAAATGGAAAGCAAGTAAATTTTGTCAGGAACGAATTCCGAGAGCGCATCAAAATGAATTCTAAAATTTCAATTACCTCAATTCGATAGCGCTATAAACCAATGGAAAAAAGAAAATCTGAAATGTAAAACATTAATATATAACACAATTCAAACGTCCTCAATCGACTCATGTGATTTTTATTTGAAAATTCTCAAGTTTTGCACCCCAAATCAACACTTGAACTCAAAACGAAATTGTTGATTTGAGGCCGCCATTTTGTGATCTGAAGTTCGCTAACTTTCTGGCGCAACAACACTGGTATAAAATTCCCATAATAGTTAAAACCTGCAATAGAAATACAAATAAATACATATGGCGATTCCCTACCTTCTTATCCTCCTTATGTTGTCTTTATTTTGTGCTGAACCATCAGTTATAGCCTTTTTCGAAGGCTTCAAGCATGATGGTTAACACGTTGTCAGGACTTGTAATCTTGTTTACGGCAAATTCGATTTCTAAATCCGTTTGCCGTAAGCAATGCACCTACTTGCATTCAAGTCTCTATTTTGTCAACCGCCCAATAAACAATTCAGAAAGTTATATATTCAAATAGATATGTTTCTTGGCTTTCGGAATATGTAAAACTTATTCAGAAACAAACCTGGAAAGTATTTATTACGATTGTGTAAAGTGCAGCGAAAATCTGAAAAAATGGCGGCTGAAGCGAGTGCGAAGGAAATTGCTTCGCACTTGTTTTAAAACGATCAATACAGTTACAAAACAAATTTATTTCGAAAAACAAACATCATATTCTGATTCCCTGACATCCATTTCATGCAAATATTAACTTTATTGAATTTAGGATGTCAGGGATGAAGCAATCGCGATCGTTGGAAAAACCGGAAGTGGTCGTAAATCTGCCGACCGGCCGGCGCTGTGCCGGTCTTGACAAGCCAAAACATCGTTTTTTTTCATTTCTATCGATCTTAAATGAATAATACTAATGTTTTTCTTTGTCAATTTGACAAGGAAAGACATTTGAGAATAGGTGAGATATTTATTTCACCTATTCTCAAGTTATTTCGCCATAACAGATGAATAACTTCTAGCTGTCTTCTTGATTGTACGCCACACTTGATGTATGAAATGTGGCGTACAATTGAGTGTTCATTTGCCCGGAATATTCCGGTCTCAGTTCCTGGGCCCGTGGGTACTGAGACCGGAATATTCCGGCCGTAGCGTGACAAGGGTTAATGTATGAACTGACTGTTTGGTAAGATTAAATGCGAAAAGGTTATTTTCAGTCAAATTCGGTATAATTGCACCTCAGATTAATTTCCTATTCTACAGTAGGGAAAGAAAAAAAAGATGATATTTCCTCAAAAGAAAGCATTCTTAAATTCATCGCTATCTCTTGTTTTTCCTAGGGAGGGCAAATCCAATGCGCACCTGAACGGTGACTACCAGAAGATCGGCGACGTGATGCTGAACAATATGAAGGTGCTACAGCTGTACAGGGAATATCTGGAGCGCCAGGAGGAGATCCTGACGGAGATCGAGCTCTCGACCAGGCGAAACAAGCGCTTCGAGCACGCCTACAAAGAGTTTGAGGCCCAGAAAGTCTGTTATCTGCCCCTCAACACATTCCTCCTGAAGCCTGCTCAACGACTACTGCATTATAAGCTCATATTAGAAAGTAAGTTGCCCTTGGTTACTGTTGCTATGGTGCTGTTGATATGCTTACTGTTGCTAAGCAAAGAGTTTGAGGCCCAGAAAGTCTGTTATCTGCCCCTCAACACATTCCTCCTGAAGCCTGCTCAACGACTACTGCATTATAAGCTCATATTAGAAAGTAAGTTGCCCTTGGTTACTGTTGCTATGGTGACTGTTGCTATGCAAAGAGTTTGAGGCCCAGAAAGTCTGTTATCTGCCCCTCAACACATTCCTCCTGAAGCCTGCTCAACGACTACTGCATTATAAGCTCATTTTAAAAAGTAAGTTGTTACTGTTGCTATGGTGACTGTTGCTATGCAAAGAGTTTGAGGCCCAGAAAGTCTGTTATCTGCCCCTCAACACATTCCTCCTGAAGCCTGCTCAACGACTACTGCATTATAAGCTCATATTAGAAAGTAAGTTCCCCTTGGTTACTGTTGCTATGGTGACTGTTGCTATGCAAAGAGTTTGAGGCCCAGAAAGTCTGTTATCTGCCCCTCAACACATTCCTCCTGAAGCCTGCTCAACGACTACTGCATTATAAGCTCATATTAGAAAGTAAGTTGCCCTTGGTTACTGTTGCTATGGTGCTGTTGCTATGCTTACTGTTGCTAAGCAAAGAGTTTGAGGCCCAGAAAGTCTGTTATCTGCCCCTCAAAACATTCCTCCTGAAGCCTGCTCAACGAATACTGCATTATAAGCTAATATTAGAAAGTAAGTTGTTACTGTTGCTATGGTGCTGTTGCTATGCTTACTGTTGCTAAGCAAAGAGTTTGAGGCCCAGAAAGTCTGTTATCTGCCCCTCAACACATTCCTCCTGAAGCCTACTCAACGACTACTGCATTATAAGCTCATACTAGAAAGTGAGTAGTTACTGTTGCTATGGTGCTGTTGCTATGCTTACTGTTGCTAAGCAAAGAGTTTGAGGCCCAGAAAGTCTGTTATCTGCCCCTCAACACATTCCTCCTGAAGCCTGCTCAATGACTACTGCATTATAAGCTCATATTAGAAAGTAAGTTGTTACTGTTGCTATGGTGCTGTTGCTTAGCTTACTGTTGCTAAGCAAAGAGTTTGAGGCCCAGAAAGTCTGTTATCTGCCCCTCAACACATTCCTCCTGAAGCCTGCTCAATGACTACTGCATTATAAGCTCATATTAGAAAGTAAGTTGTTACTGTTGCTATGGTGCTGTTGCTTAGCTTACTGTTGCTAAGCAAAGAGTTTGAGGCCCAGAAAGTCTGTTATCTGCCCCTCAACACATTCCTCCTGAAGCCTGCTCAACGACTACTGCATTATAAGCTCATATTAGAAAGTAAGTTGCCCTTGGTTACTGTTGCTATGGTGACTGTTGCTTAACAACATGTTCAACGTTTACTTCATTTTAAGCTCATATCAGAAAGTAAGTTGCCCTTGGTTTCTGTTGCTATGGTGACTGTTGCTTAACAACATGTTCTTGCTCAACGACTATTGCATTATAAGCTCATATTAGAAAGTAAGTTGCCCTTGGTTACTGTTGCTATGGTGACTGTTGCTTAACAACATGTTCCTCTTCAACGTTTACCTTATTTTATGCTCATATAAGAAAGTAAGTTGCCCTTGGCTACTGTTTCTATGGTGACTGTTGCAACATAATTTAGCAACAATCTTCTCATTGTTTGTTTTATCATAATCTGATATGCAAAAGTTAGTTTCCTATGTTTACTGTTGCTATAGTAATGTTCCTCTGGTGACAATTTCTTAAAAAATCATCGCTCAAAGTACTGTCTCAAAATCTCATTGGAAAGTGGTATGAGGGGGAGTGAATTTACGTTCTGTTCCCAGATTTTTGACATTTATACATGTCCTATATTATGTTGTAACAATCTGTACAATTCTTTTTCTTTTCCTTCTTTCAGGACTTTTGACACACTATCCTCCCAGCCACCCAGATTATCAGGACTGTGATCTCACTCTTTCTAAAATCGTAGAACTTGTCGATACCTTCCAGGGAAGAATGAGATACTTGGTAAGTGGCGACACCTACTGGATGTCCTCTACACTACTTTAGCATTGTTGCCTTGTATGTTTCTCCAAAAGGTCTTGACCATTAAACAGTTCATTTAGTATATTGAGAATTTCTTTCATTAAGACTTATACTAAGTGTTACTTGCAGATATTTGTATTGGCATTAGAGAGTTTTTCAGACTGAATGTAGAAACCATCAGCCTTGAATAATCTCATTTCAAAACCGCCTTCAGCTCAAAATACCTTTTACTTTAATTCCCTTCAGCCCAAAATATTCTTATTCAAAATACCCTTTAGATTTTAGTACCTCATATAAGCAAAGTATCTTACTTCTAATAGATAGAAAGCAAAATAGTTCTGTATCATCCAATGATAGTTTCTTGGAATTCATGTTTGTATCAACTTTGTATATTCTATTGTTCATTTATTATTTTTTGTAGGAGAATCTGCAGAAACTGATAGAATTACAACGAGACTTGGTGGGAATAGACAACTTAGTACAACCCAACAGGGTAAGAAACCATCTACTATTGGCTATTGTTTCACATCTGTTTTTTTGTGAATTTGAGGGAAAAATATATGAATCCAACCAAACTTTCGTTGAACAAGACGATTAAAGATAGATATGAAGTTCCACTCATAGGATTACCCATTAGGTTTAATTTAATGAAATGGACCATTGATTCATACAACTGGCTAAATTTTCTTGTTTAAATTTCTTGTTTAAATGGGATCTATGAGTGAATTTGATTAAATAGTTCAATCAATGTAGTATGATTTCACACTTGTTAAACAAAACAACATTCAGGTGTTAGAAATCAATTTTAACCCATTATTGCTTAATAGTTCCTCCCAAAAGTATTCAATACTTCTGACAATAATTTTATTGATGAAAATGATTTTACAAACTATTTGAAAGACACTAGTTGGTAATGTTTTGAATAAAATTCCTCCTTCAAATATTTTCCCTATGTTGCTTTTACTTGTCAGATTTCATCAAAATTGTCAGGCTTCTTTTGGCAGATGTGAGCGTTAATTGGTTAATATATTCATACCAATTTGTTCTTTTGTTACCATAGTGTTCGTAGCGTAGGTTTCTAACCAACACTTCCCAGGTGCTCAACACATGTTTTTTTTGCCAAAGAATCACAGCTGATTCTGCAGAGACTGAAATGCTGACATCTGATTGGTTAATTGGTTTAATGATAAGAATTGTCTTCAATTCATTATGATCGCTATGTCAACATAGTGTTGTGACTGTTACAGCAACATCTGGCTGATTTATGATCAGATTATGAATTAAACCATGCGATCCAGGAGCGTACAACTTGAAACCTAACTCTTGAAAATGAATGAAATTTGAAAAAAAAAAGAGGATTTGTTTAGTGGAACAGGATAAATAACTTTCAGACAAATTTTTCTCAAGATATTTCTTTGGTAAAAAGATATTTCCTTTTAAGTCAGGTCAGGTGTATGCTCCAGGTGTTCTAATTGGTTCTATCGGGGGAATTTTCTATTGATTGATCGTCAGAATGAGGTCACCATCCCCCCCCCCCTGAAGCAGGGTCATACTCGCACAGAGTTACTATATCCAAAATTCTAGTATTGATTCTTGAAAATACATCAATATGTACATCTTTATAACCAAATTCTTTTTGCCTTTTTTGTTAGTCATATACTCTTACACATGGAATAAATCTGAGCCCCCATGAATGAATCTGAACTGTGAAATATTATTAAATAAGATTGAATAAAAACTTATTAAATGAATTATTTATGAAATATCAATAAAT
Source organism: Maea johnstoni (assembly GCA_963942565.1). Lineage (NCBI taxonomy): Eukaryota > Metazoa > Annelida > Polychaeta > Spionida > Magelonidae > Maea > Maea johnstoni. The sequence continues at coordinate 27,917,810 of OZ012698.1, forward strand.
TCATAAATGTTATTTATTGATATGATTTATTTCCTTGTATCTGGCCAATTTGCAATAGTGTCTTATCCTGACAAATTTATTGTTATTTTAAAAATATCTCAACTGATGAATGATAATTTTTTGTTGTCCGCGGGACACGAGTATGAAATGATTTAGTGTCAAATGAGCAAAGACACTTGCATATATTACCTCCATTTTCTATTTCAGGAGTTTATTCGAGAGGGTTGTCTACAAAAACAGTCACGGAAAGGATACCAGCAAAGAATGTTTTTCCTGGTGAGTATCAGCACATGTGTATATAAATTACCACTATCGAAAAACATCACCTTTCGAAATACATATCATTTTAACAAAAGCAATGGTTGGAAATCATTTGATAGAGTGTTGTTCATTAAAACTATGTCTACAACTCTCCTTCAAATAGTTTGCAAATTAATGCTTTATTCCTAAGTTATTTTCAAAAGTATGACAGGTCCAGACGACACTCGTCAAGTAGATTTCCAGGCATGAATGGGTTAAGAAAGAGAAGACAGCTAGCTATTTTGGGCCAATTTTTCTGATGAGTCTTGTATTTTCTTGAGTCTTGTTGTGATAACACTAATTTCCTTGCTAGAAAAGAGTCTTAATAGAGGATAAATATTCTCTGCTGAGGCGAGGCCAAAAGAGCAACGACGCACACCTCCACTAATGAGTTTTACCTGACCTTGGCGCCAACCTCAATTACCCCAAAACAATAGACCTGTGAGACAATGCCAGGAGAACAATACAGCTATTGTTTACCTTGCCATTCTTGTTTTTCCATGCAAGCTGAATTGATTCTTTTGTGTAATTGTCTGCCATGCATTCTGGGCATATTTACTATAACAACAAAAAATACTATGATATTATCGATGTTTTTTCATACAGAAAGCTATTGCTATCCTGTTCGAGGAGGTGAATTTTGTTTTTCGGGCGTTGACACATGTTTTTCTTGCATTTGTGTTTCAGTTTTCGGACATGCTGGTGTACACGAGTAGGATAGCTACGCCGACGTTACAATTCAAAGTGCACTGTCAGCTCACTCTCAGGGGAATGATGGTAAGTCACTAAACAAGTCCCCCCCCCCCTTTTTAGGGGTAAGGGAGGGGGGAAATGTTTATGGTAGGGACCTGATAGGCTACTGTATATACTGCAAACAAAAAAATAGAAAAGTTGTTGATTGTTAGATTTGTTATTCTGCAAAATTGGGGAATGATGGGAAGTATTTAAGTCACTCAACAAGGGGCCCCCCTGTTGAGGGGGTTAGTGAGAGGGGGGATGTTTACGTAAGGGGCCTGAATGCTTTCTATATATTCTGTAAAACAGCAATTTTTTTTTTTTTTGATGGGTAAGTTTTTTTCGTAATGCTGCTAAATCGGTGCATGAAATACATGCATATGTTTTGACTTTACATGAATAGTCCTGACCATATTGTAAATTTAATAACTGATTAGCTAATTTCTAACATTATTTCACTGTTCTTGTATTTGGTAAAAAAAAACAAAAAGGCATTGTGTTTATAAACATACATGTTTACATGAATAACTTTTTTTATTTGTATGTACAACTTGCGTTTGGGTGGAGCAAAAATCAACAAAAATGCTTGAGATATACTAATATTTGATTTCTTGGTATTCAGGTTGACGAAACAGACCCGAAGAAAGCCGTTGCTAACAGTTTTACAATCTACGGCGGCAACAGATGCCTCCTGGTGGCAGCTAGGTGAGTTACGACTGACCTTTGACCGCAAATACTCAAATATATATATATATACTTCTAAAAATTGTTATGGCATAAGATATAGGAAATATATGGTAAATGCTCGATTTGGAGAAATGTATTTTCTCAATTTTCATTATGTGCTGTTTTGGATCTTTGAGCACCAGAGCAAGACTTACAGTTAATTTCCTGATAATCGATTAGCTTGTGTCCTGGTTGACACCAGGATCAAAGCCAGCAGGGCGTCTTGGCGTCATTTGTACACCCAAACCCTCAAAAATCACACATTAGGACACCAAGAAACTTTGTGAGCAATTTCTAAAAATGCCATCTCTTGTGCTGATAATTGAATATTTTCTTATAAATATGATTTCTTTTGCATAACATAGGGATATTATACCTTTTCTGAATAAGTAAATACATGGTTATGGTAGTTAATTGAAAATATTGTGCTCTTCCTTAAAAAAATATAGATATCCGAAAATCTTTACAGTGGCCAAATTTGGGCACCCAGTTTGTAAATCCTGACTTAGTCTCTGGTTGACACCTACTGTTTGAAAATCTGAAGTCAAGATATTATTCTGAGCATGCATAAATTTAGTTGCATCCTTTTTTCCCCCTTCTAGCTCCCAGGAGGAGAAGAACAAATGGTTAGAGGATTTAACGGAAGCAATAGCTGCAGCGAAGGAGAGAGGCGATGATAAGATGAACCAGTACCCCAGCCTCAAGTCTAACGCAAGTAAGTAGATAATGTAGTTCATTATGGAAAATTTTGAAGAAGGGGTGGTCTTTCAGGACTTGGCATTAACTTTTTTTATGTAGGAGCAGATTTGGCTTTTTGACTTAGGATTGAGTAAATCCCTGTCCTGCAGTGTGCTGGTGCTCTGTCCAGGCTAGTGGGGTTTAGGGGCATGCATCCTAAGAAAAATTTGGAAAATCTGTGCTCTAAGATGCATTTTAGGTAAAATAAGGGGAGAAGAACTTTGAAAAAAAAATTCACACATTGTCAAAGTGGGCCAGTTGATAATTGATATGTCCATTAGCAAACTTGGCTCCTATAATTTGATATCTGGTCGCAAAATCACACAATCCAGTGACAAGAAAAGAGTCCTTATCTATAATCAAACCCCTAAATCATATATTCTGTATCCACTTACCTTGGGTGGGGGATGGGTATCCTGAGTTTCTTATTATTGATCTCATGACAGCAAGGTTCGTTTTGAGGAGTGTCAGAAATAAATCTGTTCTGTGATCTCTAAGTTTTAGTATCCGATATTCTTATGCTTTTTTCACTCCATTTCAGGCTCCTCGGATAATTTAGAAGAAACCAATGAGTTTGACACTCCACGAAGTCCTCCAATGGCTGACCGCCAAAACCAGCGCGCCAACACCACCATGCATGTGTGCTGGCATCGTAATACCAGCGTCAGCATGAGGGATCACAGCCTCGCAGTAAAGGTGAGCGAAGAAAGCCATTTGTTTAGGGCATTTTGAAAGAGGAAAGAGCTCCCTCAGGTGTTATTTAAATTGCAACTGGTCCTCTAAGTAAAAAAGCCTTAATCCTTATGCTGCTCGTTGCTAATTTGGTCAATACAAAATGATGTAAAAATCCTGAAAAATGACTGAAACCCTGGCAAGTGGGTATTCATCTGAGAGTACTCAGCGAGGGCTTTCCAATGAATACCAACATGACAGGGTTTAGATGGTTTTCAAAAAACTGTGCATCCTTGTGCTTTATACGAAAGTAGCCTCAGCATTGGAAGGCTCAATATTAACTACTCCTGAGGGCGTCATTGGGATTTGGCACAGGCCTGAAGGCTGGCTTCCTGGTCCTAGGGCCGTAGCGATAATAATAGCCTTTTATAGATTGATTCTTGTACTTGAATGATATATATCATATATCAAGAAAATATTGGGCTATATTTCTGAAATGTGGGACTTCTTCAATATGTTTTGCTGTTGGGTAAACGTAAACATAGAAAGACTGCTACGAAATATGTAGTAGAACAACATTCAGGTTTTGGGAATACCATGGTCTCAGTAGAGTATGGCTACTGTATAATAAGTACACTTCGTAGCAAATCTTCTCTCTTTCTGCTCTACTCTTTCTCTTTGCTCGGAAGCTCCGGGGGGTTTTACGATTAACTGAAATCTGTATCAGCTGGGTCTTGGTAGATTATATAATTGTCTAGGTTCACTCCCCCAACCACCTCTCCCTTACCCAGTGTTATTCTGAAATACTCTAAATGTCATCCTTTTTCAAATGCGCAGAATTCATAATTGTATCACACATTTTCTACTCATTTGTGCATTGAAAAATATGTTTGATGTATGCAAGGTTGTTTTATTTAAATGAAAGGAGCTTGGTGCATCACAAGTTAATGTGTTTAGCCACAAGGGGGAGGGGCTGAGTGTCACAACAACCTTGAGTGTTCTAGGGGGAGGGGGCATTTTCATTTTTCTACATTAAGGTACTTCTTATGGTAAATTAAGGATCTAGGAGTGTTATTGTTTAATTTCATATTTCACCATTAGGGGTCCTATTAGTAAATACGGGGTCTTTGATTTTGTTGGTTGATGTCATATTTTGCCACCAGGGTGTCCAATTTGTGAACAAAGTGATCAATGAGTGTTATGGGTTAATTTCAAGTTTTGCCACCAGGGGGCACTTCTGTTGGTAAGTCAGGGGTCTATTTGTGTTGTGGGTTAATGCCGTATTTTGCCACTAGGTGTCCCCCCAGTAGAGCTTCCTGTAGCTTTAAGTCTGATCTAGAATGTGCTCACTCTACTTTCATACGTCGGTGGGTTAATGCCGTATTTTGCCACTAGGTGTCCCCCCAGTAGAGCTTCCTGTACCTTTAAGTCTGATCTAGAATATGCTCACTCTACTTTCATACGTCTGTTGCTGGTCACAGTTTGTGAGTACTGGTTCCTTCTTTCACTCCCACCTCCTTTCTCTATTCCTCCTCTTATGACCCTTGATGGGGAAATGCAGGTTCAAACAAGGAAAGAATTTCCACATGAGGCGCATTGGTGTTGCCTGAAATTCTGACAAGTTTTTAAATTTTTTTACAATTTTTTTTACAATTTTTTTAAAAATTGGAATTAACTAAAAAAAATCAGAGTTTTATTAAAATTCCAGTTTAAAATGTTTTCTAAACTTTTGTTGTATCAGTAAGACTTTCCCAAAACTGTCAGACTTTTTCAGAAAAAAACAACAAGTATATTGAGTTGATATTTTGATAAAGTCTAGGAATCCTTACCTTGTTTGAACCTGAAGCGCCTATCTTACGGACTCATTGCACTGAAATTTGAGAGAGACTCATTACAAAAGATTGTATAGGCTTTTTCTGGATTCATTCAGTTTGCTGAGTTTCATCAGCCCTTCAGCTGGATATAAGGCTAGAATCTATTACAACCATTTTCTGACCAAGGGAATTCTTAACCAGATAATTAGATTGCATATAACCAATGTAAGCCATTTATCATTCCATACCCCTTACCTGCCATACTAGTCCCAGAACAATCGTTAACCCTTTCATGCCTTGAGACCCCCTTGACAAGAGTCGTATGGAGCTTTGATATTCCTGAAAAATTTTGGAGCCAATCATAAATTCACTAAATATTTGAAGGAGAGTTGTGGGTTAAAAATCGATCAACGTTTCTCCTCCAGATATTTTCTGAAAAATCCTTTTGTTAAAGCAATATCACAAAAATAGTCAGGTGGTTTTGGGCGCCACAGGCATGAATGGGTAATATCAGCAACCCTAAGGCCAGACCATTTAACTTTTGCTTATGAAATATTCTAAGGAAAAAGGTAATAAGAGCCCATCACCAAAGTTCCTGATAAACCCCCAATTTATATTTGAAAGTGTAAGAAAGATATAGTCGAAACGGTCAGGCCAAGCTTGTTTGAGATACTGCAGGCATAAGTTACGTATAAAAACTACCCTCGGTATAGTCTTTGCAAACTTCAGTGCATATGGGACGTTTAACCTGTTTATACCTGGAGCGTACACATGGCTAAATGCTAAGGGAATATCTTGATAACGAAAGAATTATTTTAAGATATATTTGACTTAAAGTTCTTCTTTCTGCTTTGTCACATGACCTTCCTTCTTCAAATACTCTTTGAATGTTAATCTATTCACTCAAGTTATGTTTTCATGAAAGTTGTCATATCATTAAGAAATAAGTCTAGTACTTACAATGATACCAATTATCCATATCTTATAGGAAAAAGTATCATATTGTTTAAGATCTCTTATATCGATACTGCATAACATTATAAATTTGACGTAAATTCTACCTGAATTTCTCCTCAAGAAGGCAGTTTGCTATTCATTAGTGAAATTTCTGAAATGGACTCTGCTAAATTTCAGGAAGAATCGTAAAAAATATTGTTAAGATATTGTATTGTGAGGGAAATATCAATATCCTATCGTATCATGAAAGTTTTAAAGGTGCCAATCCCTACATATCATGTGTGCCCTCCAGATATGAGTTTATTCTAGGATCTGTGTGTAGTTGTTTCACTCTAGTGCATCCTGATGTTTCCTCCTTAATATGTTCTACTAGTGATCAAACCTGTCCTTGTGATCATCTAATACCTTATACCAGTTCATTTATTGAATGATATCTGAGTGTTATTTCTTTACCCAACCTTGCCCTGTGTTTTCTTCAAGATTTTTTCTTTATAATGCCTGTGTTTTATGAAAGCTGTCTCATGAGTCCAGTTTTCCTAACAGCATTATATATCATCTAATAATTTTAACAATGAGAGTAACATTGAATCCCCTTGTGAAATATTTGTTAATACATGGGATGGCACTTTTGTATCAACTAATCACATCTCCATTTTTATCCCTGGAAGTGCTTAATACCGTGACCAGTTCAAGGGCACCCACATGAGTTGAGAGTAGACCATTGTTTAGGGTGGGGGTTCAAGCGTATATTATTGAAAGGAGCTTTTTGCCAAGTTATCTACTTAGAGTAGGGGGTACATCCATTCCCTCCTCCACCCCCCACCCCTCATTCCCAAATTACACTGGTATTCAACTGCACTTAGGTTGGAAACACATAGAAATATATGGCACCATTGTCAAAAATAACTAATACTTTTTTTCTCAATTATAGCATTGTACAATAAGTTAACCCATTCATGCCTGCATCGCCCAAAGCTCCTAACTATTTTGGTTAAATATAACAAAAACAATTTTCAGAAAATATTTAAAGCAGCAATGTCGATCAAAAACTGACAACCCATTTTCCTTCAAATAGCTTTCCAATTTATGCTTGATCCAAAAGTTACAATTAAAAGTACCACTGGTCCAGACGACACTTTCTGATATCTTCAGGCAAGAAAGGGTTAAGGTTGCATTGCTTTGTTTAGAACCACAACCATTAGATTACTAGGTTACATAGTTTACCAGAAAAGAGACATCTTGTGAGTAATTATATACAGGTGAAATACAAGCATGGTGGGACTTGAAACCACCCTGACTATTTCAAGAACGTGGGCCAGAAATGAGAAAAAAAGTAAAAGAGTAAAAGCTGATTTTAGAAAAAGAAGTACTTGCTTCATATTATATGCTTTAGTTTTCAAAAAAAAAGAAAAGAAAACTGAATGATTATTATGGGTAAGTGCTGAGGTCTGTTTTAGGTTCTACCTCCAATGAACACAGCAATGCTCTGCACTATGTGTGGATAAGCCATAAAGATATTTGATCTTTTGGAGGTTGATCGATATTACAAATGGTTTACTGTTCAAGACTATATGTAGGTCAATGCTAAAAATTGCAAAAAATCAGTATCAACATCCATGAAAATGTTTGTTCCGGCGAGCCTTGTCCCAAGACACAAAATCACTTCGTGAAAGTTTCCTTCTCTTTACAACCCCTTGTGATGGAAGCTTATTTCCCCTAGGACTTTCTTAATATTTCTCACATTATACATTTATGATAATGAAATATTGACGAGTATTTTCACATATTTACAGCAGATGAAGGTGGGTCAGGCAAAGATTACTTCAAACACTTAAAGTTTACTACTTTAGGAAGATACTAATTATACTGATAAGGCTACACTGTTCATTTCAATGCACAACACTGCATTTATTTCATTAGATAATTCCACTCACTCATATCTCTATAGCACATTTACAGGTTATGGACAGTATGTATATATATATATATATATATATATATATATATATATATATATATATATATATATATATATATATATATAAATATATATATGTATATGTATATATATATATATGTATATGTATATATATATATATATATATATATATATATATATATATATATATATATATATATATATATATATATATATATGAATATATGAATATATAAATCGAAGGTTGAATTTCAATGCACTATTTTTGCTGTATCTGACACACTAAGGCTGAATCTTTACTAGCCAGTAGCTAATTTGGGCGAAAATCAATATTAAAACAGAGAGAACCACTAACTAATATCAAGTAGGTTTAAATACTCAAACATTCTGTACATTTTCAATTTGGCATTTGGTTCCAACTAGAATTTAGAGCAAATTACTATCATTTTGATAATTTCACCGTAGCTATCCCACAATGCATGTGGAGAAGATCACATATATGCTGGGTCTAGTGCTGAACCAAAATGGTGATTGTCGCCTTTCGTAGTTTATCCATTGACATTATTTTATAAAGTGCAATGCATTCATATCAGAAATTCCCCCGAGAAACTGCCTATGATATTTTGTGATTTTTTTTTTTGAAAAAGCATGAAAGATCTGTGAAAGAAAAAATTACACCAAACAAAATAACAAAATGGGGAATTAGAAGGAATAATGGGTCATCTGTTTTGCCTCAAACCCAATAAAATAAACAGTAGCTATTAACAGGGACAACCACATCTTTGGTTGCATGCCAGGACACCGCCCAGGTTTATTTTCCTAGTAGCAGCAGTCAGTTTTATCATGTACTCTGCATGCAGTAGGATAGACATTTTCTACATTATTTCTTACCACCTCAAACATTTGAGATTAGAAATGTTGACAATATTTTGTTCACTAGTTTAGAAAACATGATATCAAAGTATTATGGGAATGCATTTAAAATGCATACAGTGACATTGTATCTTATAATTTTATTTGTTAGAACTGAGTAGTTGACTACAGACTGTTCACATATTTAGAAAATATAACAGAATGTCAAAGTAATGTAAAGAGAATATGCAGTCAAGGACCTTATAGCGTTCATTTCGGATGTTTGCATTCAGTTGTTGACTATTACTAGTACTGGTGTTTAGAAAATATAGCATCAAAATGGTATAGAAATACAACCAACTGCTTTCTTCACTGGGGAACCCAAGACATGAGTTTCTTATTTTATGAGATGTATGATTGAAACTAGTGGTTGTTTTCTATCTAACACCCTATCCTCAGGTTTTTATAACTAACCATTTTTGAATGTGTGGTATATCTTTTATTTCTGCACAAGAATTAACCTTGACATGCCCTTCGTTTCTTACATGTTGGTTTTGTAATCCCTTAGCCAGATGAATTCCTCACATATTTACACATGTATACCTCTAGCATACTTCCTGCTCAGAACAGTTTACAAATACTTTAGAAATTAGAAAAAAATATTATGGTATTACCTATGAATGATAGTTATTGGCTTTTCATATTAAAATGTACAACCGTTTTCTTAAGAATTGACCATCACATTTTCAACTGAGATGCTATAAAGATTATTATATTTATTATGATTGAATAAAGTCATCACTCTACATCAGAACCCTTATTGAAAGTAGATCATTTATTCAGTTTTTGATGACAATTGACTCTTAACCCTTATGCTGCTGGTAGCTAATTTGGCCATCACAAAATGATGCAAACATCTGAAAAATTACTGAAACCCTGGTACACGGGTACTCATCTGAGAGTACTCAGTGGGAGTTATCTAATGAATACCAACATGACAGGGTTTAGACGGTTTTCAAAAAGCTTTGCATCCTTGTACTTTGGATGGAAGTAGCCTCAGCATTAGAAGGGTTAAGGAGATAGGAATATTTGAAGCAAAATAAATATCCAAGTCTTTTTGGCACTTAGTGAGTAATTGAAGGTCAGGGCCTTGCAGTGTTTATTTGTCACATGACCTTGTGCTCATGTTTCATTGGTTACTAGGGATACCCTCCACATAGCAACAGTGTTGTCAACTTTTATGTTTGCAGCAGTGGTCAACAACTTATAGAAAGGCTGTGGGTGTACCATATTTTCCCCAACTGACTTCTATTCTATAGCCTACGACCTGTGATTTCATTAGATCATTTCCCTTGGGCCCATGAAGATCCTGAACCCTGTTGTCCTATAATTTGTCTCAATGTAAACACACATTTTGGGGTGTTTAACTGTGTGATCAATTGATACGTCTCAAAAGATATGAATTTTTAATGAGGTTTGTTTTATTTTCGTTTCAGAACCAACTGAGCGGCTACCTGTTGAGGAAATTCAAGAGTACGAATGGCTGGCAGAAGCTTTGGGTCGTCTTCACAAACTTCTGTCTTTTCTTCTACAAAACCTTCCAGGTAAGGAGGCTTCTAGTTTCTAGTTTCGCCTCTAGATGGCAATCTTACATTTGATTATTCATTTTCCTGCATATTTGTTTGATTAAAGAAAGAAGTACTTAAATTATAAAGGGCTAAATGTAAGTGCTCGCAACTGGTCTGAGTTTACACAATAAGTCATGGCTTTATTTCATTTTATTAAAGGAGGATTGCTTTTCAAATAGAAAAAGTAAAGTTCACTTAGTTACTTCCTAATCTAATGAGGTTTTATAGATTTCTATGCTCGTATTATTCATCATGGTGTGTAAGGAGAAATAACAAATGGTAGAGTAAAGTCTTCAAGGGACTTCAGTAAGAAGTTTTAATTCACAGTTTTGGAGTCTAGCATTCTTTTTAGAAAAAATGGGGATTTTTTGCTAATGATTTCATTCCTCTTCTAGTTTGCCCTAGAAATATTATTTTACTTGCTTGTAGTATGGAATTAAAGTACAAACTATCATTATTGTATTTTCATAACCCTTTGTATTAATTTTTAAAATGTCACCAAATAGTAGATTTCACTGACTTCTCTTCTCTCTGCAGGATGACTTCCCATTGGCTAGTTTACCGTTGCTAGGCTACTCCGTAACGACGCCATCGGAAACCGACAACATCCACAAAGACTACGTCTTCAAGCTTCAATTTAAAAACCATGTCTACTTCTTCAGGGCTGAGAGCGAGTACACATTTGAGAGGTGAGAAACTTGTCTCGTGAGATATCATGTTGTTGGGGAAGAATACATTGGAGTGGTCTTCGAGCCAGTCGCACCCAAAAACATCCGGACTATTTTTGGTGATATCATTGAAAAACACTTCTGTAAAAGGATGTGTTGTCCAGAACCTACCAAGCAACTCGCTATTAAAACTCACAACTTTACTTCATTTTGGAGCTATTTTCGAAAGTATGAAATATTCAGATGACATTTTTCAAAGAATTCTTTCTGTAAACTAATCAGAAAATAGCAGTATATTATAATGGGATCCACATTATCAATATGTTTTCCAATAAATATGTCCATATAGTAAGATCATTCCGAGTTAAAACTGTTGAGTGCAACCCACTCATGCCTGGAGATCTCTCCGGTTTGTATCGTCTGGATCACTGAGACTTTTGAAAATATCTTTGGTTCAAAACTTAAATGTGAAAAATATTTGAAGGAGAGTTGTTAGTTTCTTTATGATAAACATTTCTGGGTCAAATATCTTCTGAAAATTGCATGTGTTAGAGAGATATCACCAAAATAGTCAGGTGGTTTTGGGGGCTACAGGCATTAATAAGTTAACTTGGAACTATGTTCTTTGATGAATTTGTAAGAATGTGTCCATCATTGAAATCATCAAAGTTTTTTTTCGGTTGAGGACAGGTCACATTTCTTGAAAATAAGTATGATAAGTTTGATAAATGATAACTAGAGACCAGTAAGTTTGTTTGCACCTGCCGTTGCATGGCAACCGTAGTTGCTTGGTAGTTGTGTCCAAGGTGGCTTCTAAGGTAGCTTCTTAGGAGTTCTTTACTCATCGGAGATGCTGATACTGTTATGGAAATGATAAAAACAAAAGAATAGGAAATATTAACCCATTAATTGTCACTTTGGCCAAAAGCAGTACAACAATGTTTTGTGAAATCTTTATTGTATAAACAAAGTTGGGAAAATGTACTAGAATGCTACCAACAACTCCCTTTCTAATATGTCAATTTTTTTTAAATTCCCAAGTTTTATCAAAGATGCTAAAGATACATATGACATTTTTGTAGGATCTCCTAATCAGTAATAGGTTAACATTCACCAGAGTTCCCTTGAATACGTCTTTCCTCATCTTGTCAAAGACATCATGAGCATTTGAAGGGTTTGTCTATTTTTATGTCCCCTCTAACAATATCCAGTATTTTATGAGTTAATAACCCGAGAAGGAAATAACGAAAAAGGGTAATATGTAAAGTAGAATTCTTTACCTCTTGTTTGGGCTTAATAAGAACCACTTTTTAGAGTGTCTGAATTTGGATGTCCTTTGCATCAAATTCAAGTTTTCGAAGATGAATTCCTCACATAATGATTTGTCATGCTGAGGCCAGTGTGTGCAGTCTGTCCCCTATAAACAAACAGGTTTTGTTTTCAACTCCTTTTTAACAACACCAGGTATTTGATGATTTAAGAGTGGGAAGCGCAGAATTTTTGTATTTTGGTATTGTTTCATCCCTTATAACAACACCTGGTATTTGCTGAGTTGAGAATGGGATGCACAGAATTATTCTATCGTTTCACCCCTTTTAACAATACCAGAGATTTGATTGTTTCGCCCCTTATAACAACATGAGTGAGAGTTGGATATGCAGAAATTTTCTATCGTTTTGTCCCTGATAACAACACCAGTGCGAGTGGGATCTGCAGTGTTTGTCTATTTTGTCGTACCCGTAGGTGGATTGAGGTCATCAGTAGCGCTGCCTGTTCGTCACGACGGAACCAGCTTCACAATCGCCTTGACTAAGCACACATCATCGTATGTACCCCGCCGTACGTCGCCAACTCGGCCTCCGACTTGGCCTTGACCCCTGCCGGCTGGCCAGACTGCTAGTGCACCTCCTTCTCTTCCTCTGTCCACTCAGTCACTTTATGCATGCTTGTTGTTACTCTCTGACCTTGAAACACTCTCAAGGTCACCACATGCAAATCTTGGTCTGATAACAGTATCCTGAGTAAATTATCTACTGTCCAATAAAACATGCTCTTAAGGAATAATCATTTCTTATCGATTTGGAATTTATATATTTAATTCATAAATTTAGATAAGTGTTTCTATAAATTCTTTGATAAAATTTCTAAAATCTTTATTAGATTTTTTGAATGCATATATAACTTTTCAGAAACTTGTTCACAGGACATGACAGAAAGGGCTAGATAATGATAGATATTGAGATTGTCAAAAAATTGCCAATGCTTAGGTTTCTTTTAAAAATTTATGTTTGTAATTTTTGAAAAAAAACAAAAACATTTTTGTTTCTTTTAGTCCTAATGTTGAATGTTAAATTTGATATCAACAATAACAATTCTTCAAATGCTTCAAAACTCAAAAAAAAAACTTAAAAAAACAAAAAACAATAACAATTCTGAATTCTTGCCTTCATGAGCCATTTACTTGAGTGATACACCAGATTTCCCTTCTGAGATTTCCATGTGGTGTCTGTACTTCAGTGGTCAATGTATGCAGCTATGATGTGCTTCACTCCCCTACTTCTATTGTTTATTGTATTCTTTTGTTTCTAGCTTTTTTGCAGTTTTTGATGTTGTCTTGCTTTTTTACATTATTTCTTACCACAGTGCACACAATAGGTTCATTGTTTGGATTTGAGAGGGTGGCAGTTTCAAAGAGAATTCTTGTGGCTGGATTTTCTTAATACACGCGTTCATATTGCATATAGATCTGCAGGTTTAGTAGTTCATTTATATTTTAAAATCAGCAATTTTTGGCATTAAAAATTATTCTTTTGTTCTTTTTTCTTTCTTTGTATTTTACCATAGTAAGTACTAAGTAGGTGATTGGGTAAAGGAAATCTGAAAAGATAAAACAATCCTGCTAGATATGTTGGATGCTGGCCCTTGTTTGTTTATCAGAAAGGTGCTCTAGTCAACATAACATATTGCTCAATAGCCTATAGGGACTGGGTGTCATTGACTTGTATCTTACAAGTCAAGCTGTTGTATAGAATGTCAGAATATGTGACAATAAATTATTATTATTATCAAATATGTGCAAAAGATTCTCCATGTTAGCAACCTTTAAAGATCTTGTCTTTTGATGACTATTCTTATCCCAGGTAGAGCTTGGAATATATATTTTTATAAGTGCACACTTGGAGCATTGAATATATCTTTGATAAGTGCACACTTGGAGCATTGAATATAGTATTGATAAGTACACACTTGGAGCATTGAATATAGTATTGATAAGTACACACTTGGAGCATTGAATATAGTATTGATAAGTACACACTTGGAGCATTGAATATAGTATTGATAAGTGCACACTTGGAGCATTGAATATAGTATTGATAAGTGCACACTTGGAAAGCACCAGCTTACACACGTGCTCATATTCACTTAGTTCTCATACCCACCACCAGGGGGTTGGGAGCATCTAGAGTTTAAGACAGTGTCCATGTATAGTTAAGTCTATTTTTTACCTTTTTGCCTTATTTTAAGAATTTTTTCAAATTTTCTCTAAAGCATGACGTTTGAGATGCATCTTACTGGGTATTTAAGTATTTGAGGGAATTATTAGTCTTTAGGACTACAATGGAATATGTGCACACAGTCATATCACACAAACGATTTTTCAAAAAGCGTTACATGTGGTATGCATTTCCAACTTATCTGTCCCGTCTTGCTATGCATTGTTTGTGATCTTCATTGTACATGTTATTGAGGTATTGTGTCTGCGGTATTATGACCCATTTATTAGATCAACATATGAATATATAAATAGATAGATGGCTAAATAAATCCATAGATAAATAAATAGATAAATAAATAAATCGGTGAATGAATGAATAAATATGAATTTATAAATGGTTACATAAACAAATAAAAATTTATTGGGTGATACAAATTTATTGGGTGATTCCTCGGTCTTCAATGTCCGTAAGTCAATTTACATTTGTTCCCTTGCTGGGCCTTCTTTTATGAATTCTTCCTTCTATTAACTGAGAGTTTAACTCACGTCCAAAAGGTGAATCTGGATAATGGAATTGATAAGGACATGACATGACAATTGCTTTTTCCATTACATTTTAATTACAACTTCAAAGCAAAACTTCAAACCATTGTGAGAGTAAATAAACCATTTTTTGTTTGTTTTTCTAAAACAGGACCAGAAAAAAAATGTTTGTCTGTGTCTGGACTTGGTTGTGCCCTTGGCTTAGTAGATCAGTGTTGTGAACTATGTGTTGAAGCTTAATCCTTTCTTGCTTGAACTGCAATAGTGGTCATTACTTATTCAAAATGAGCATTATTTTGAAATTTCTTTGAGTGGTTAACAAAAATACATTTAATATTGATGGCTAAGGTATGTGGAGGGCCTGCCCTGATGGCTGAGTGCTCTAATGCATTGCCACTGACTGCTGGCTGTCTCTCACCACTGAGGGCCTGCCCTGATGGCTGAGTGCTCTAATGCATTGCCGCTGACTGCTGGCTGTCTCTCACCACTGAGGGCCTGCCCTGATGGCTGAGTGCTCTAATGCATTGCCGCTGACTGCTGGCTGTCTCTCACCACTGAGGGCCTGCCCTGATGGCTGAGTGCTCTAATGCATTGCCGCTGACTGCTGGCTGTCTCTCACCACTGAGGGCCTGCCCTGATGGCTGAGTGCTCTAATGCATTGCCGCTGACTGCTCATTGTCTCTCACCTCTGAGGGCCTGCCCTGATGGCTGAGTGCTCTAATGCATTGCCGCTGACTGCTCATTGTCTCTCACCTCTGAGGGCCTGCCCTGATGGCTGAGTGCTCTAATGCATTGCCGCTGACTGCTGGCTGTCTCTCACCACTGAGGGCCTGCCCTGATGGCTGAGTGCTCTAATGCATTGCCGCTGACTGCTCATTGTCTCTCACCTCTGAGGGCCTGCCCTGATGGCTGAGTGCTCTAATGCATTGCCGCTGACTGCTCATTGTCTCTCACCTCTGAGGGCCTGCCCTGATGGCTGAGTGCTCTAATGCATTGCCGCTGACTGCTCACTGTCTCTTTCCACTGCCCGGGTTCGATTCGTGACCGGGGCATGTGAGGTATTTTGCCAGTGGCTTGGGGTTAGGTGGTGGCTTTTACTGGGCATTCCACTTTGTCTTAATTCTCCCAACTGACTAGTCACGATTTATCTTAAATATGGTTCCCAGATAATCGAGAAATTTTGAAGATATTTAGTAAATATTGTGCTGTTACCTTTAGTGTTAATAATCATTTTACTTCTATTTTTGTCGCGACCACTTAGCAGCTACAAGCATGAATGATATATGTGCTATCAGCATAAATGTTTTTCTTATACTTTTCTCTATAGCTATATTGCCTCCCGCATATGTTGACCGTTTTTTTTTGTATTTTCTTTTTTTTTCACTCACCAGCCCTGGGAGTCCAGAAATGCAGATTCTTTCCCAAAAACCTGTAGCCCACCCCTATTTATTACATTTTAGTTTCAGCTTTTTCCACCATGCCCCACACTTATTTACATGCTCCATCAATCATGAAGCAGTTTTGGTTCTTATTTTCATTTTGTTTGTAATATGTTTCAGCTTGTAGTTTTTGGCATGGAATTATTTCATTTTTCAGGTCGGCAGGTGAAATTTTTTAACCCTTCACACTTAGATCCTTAAAAATGAACAGTACTCTCATTACTTAAAACTATTTCAGGAAAAGTATGTCCTATTGAAATGTATTCTTTGTGATTACCAAATTCATTGAAGTACCTTCTAAAATTTATGAGATATAAGGATTATTTTCTTATTAAAGGCATTTGGCTAATTTTTTGCCATATTGTATATTAATTTTTGTAGGGTTTAAATAATGGAAAAAAAATGAAAGAAAAGGTCATGGTAAATAACTGAGTACAAAAAGATATTTGATTTCTAAGAACAGTTTGGTGGAAAGATGCTTTGTAATTAAGGAGTTATTATGAGATGTTCGATCGATTGTTATTTTGAGAGTTTTGATCAATTGTTGTTATTGTTGAGATTTTTGACTGATTGTTGTTGTTATTGTTGTTTTTCAGATGGGTGGAGGTGATCAACAGTGCCACACAGAGTGCCAGGCGAACCCGCCTCTTCAGCAGAATGGAGAGCATGAACACCGAGCCTAATGGCAATCTCCGCCACTAGGGGGCCGCAGCCCAGGCTGGTCGCCATGGCAACACTCTTGCTAATCATCAACCAAGCTCCTCTTTTTCCTGACGAATCACGAGGCTTAGAAGAGATGTGTGATCCGGTGGATTGTGATTGTGACAAATTTGATATTTTGCCATTGTTACCATGGAAACCAATCGCCATGGTGATAGAATGGTTCGTGACTGTTTTATACAAACCAACATGTTTTACACATAAGAAGCAGAGAGTAAGTTGGAGGCGAATTCACAGCAAACGAACTGTGCATCAATGGGAGAATAAATCCAGTCTTCAATCTCGTTGCCATGGTAATAATGCTGCTAGAATCAACCATCAGATTCATAAGAGATGGATTGTTTCCATGGATACAAAACCTGCAGATGATGTGGGTTGATTATTTTTGACCGGTGGTAGCACTACCCCCGGCGATATCATTCGCATATCACAGCTCTGTGGCTTTTATATGTGTAACACGGGAGTATTTTGACGGGCATTATTTACGCTGTTACCTAGCAACGCCAATCAACGATGATGACAATGCTACAGAACCTGCCTCCTAATATATTATATTATAGCATTGCTTCTTTTTGGTTGTTCTTAGCATAAGCGTTACAGATTGACATTGTTATCATTATATACAGCGCAGGACTGTACCTTTCCCTCCCCTGGGTTTGTCAGTAGGTAGGAGGGTTGGTTATCTATTATCAGGAAGAGCTATACCTGCAATACAAAAGAGACGAAGGAGAACAGAATGAGAATGGGCGACGAATAAAAATTAACCCATGCGTGCTTGAATATGTTCTTAATGAGTGTTGTTCAAACCTATGAATCCTTTAAAAATAACTTAGGATCAAAGCTTGAATTCACATGATATTCAAGCATGAGTTGTGAATTGGGTTTTGATAAGCATGTCTCTATCCAAAGTTTCACGGAAATGCTCTTATCACAAACATATTAGCAGAACATTTTGGTTGCTACAGGCATGAATGGTTCAAGTTGCAGTAAGAATAGACAATCAGCGATTATCATAGTCTTTCCATCTGATGGAGTGCAGACAGTGATTGCCAATGATTTTCTCGCATTGGCAGAAACGTATGTAATGATTTCATTCAACTACTCTTCTAAGAACAACTTCAGGTAATCTGAGAAAGGAAAGTACCTGAAATATGGTATTTTCCATGTTTTGGGGGTTTTAAGTAATTACTCATTAGATGGAAAGACTGGTTAGTGAAAGTCTGCGATACCTAAAAAACGAAAAAGATGTTACAATTCAAAAGCCCATACAACCCATCTTATTATCTAGGGATGGGTACTTTAAAAAGAAAATATCTGAATGCTGATTCTGTTTTCCTTCTGTGGTTTATTTCGGTAATCTAGTGATGTATGCTACCAAAGCATCATCACTTGGGCATGTTCCGTAATGCTCAATGCGAAATTTACTCTTCCAAGCAAATTGATTGCATTTCATTTCGACGTTGAATTTGAGCGTTGTTTGTTTCGTTTATTGCATTCATCTATTGCTAAAAGATGGCGCTCTTCGCAGGTATAGCTGCTCCTCTGACCTTGACCTTTGACCCTAAAATCTGAACTCTGACATTCTGACTCTACCCTTGCATGCATTACCTTTGGATCCTTGAAGGTAGCTCTATATATTGGTTTTATCTGAAATCAGGGGCGCTGAGTCAGTTAAACCCATTGCTTTTATTTCTGTTAGTAGAATTGACCTATTGGTAATTGGATAATCTAAGATTGAGAAATCTTTGGTGTAAAACAGGGAATGCGGAGTCTTTATTAAGCAAATCTGCTACAACCACTTGACGCCATTGACGTCCCTCTTGTTAAGCAAATACGCAAAATGGTGATGAAATGAGGACTTCAGATGTAAGAAATATAAATACGCAATTATACATGTGTAACACATTACAAATTGCTAAATTTGATTGACATGATTATCTTAAATATATGATTTTTGAATAACATTGAAACACATTCATTTCCTGTCTTACAGTAATAATAAGAAGTTAAGTCAATCACCAGCAGTAAAGGTATAGAAAGGAGGGCCCTAAACCATTCATTCCCAGATTAACCAAATCATCTGAAATGCTTTTATTCATTCTTGAACTGGAATATTTGAATGAAGATAATAATCATTTAACAACAAGATTATTTGAATGAAAATGGTTCTTTACTCATGGTGCAATATTTCCTCAAATTGTTTTGTAATTTTAGCAATGTTTGGTTAAACCATATCTGGACCTGCATACTTTTAAAACTGTCTTTCAAATAAGGCATAAATTCACAAAATATTTGAAGAAGAGTTGTGGATAGAGTTCTGATAAACAGTTCCTCTTCAGATATTCTCTAATTCAAATATTGTTCTAAATATTTCATTTATTAGAGAGACATTACCAAAGTCATCAGGTTGTTTTAGCTGCTACAGGCATGAATGGGTTAAGGCCATCTAGAAGGATATTTACTTATTGTTTGATTAGTATTTGACTGATTATTGAATTCTTTTCCAGATAAAAATGCATTATACTTATGATCCTAGATTTACAATATAGTGTAATGAAAAACAACCGATTACTGAATTGAATTGAATTGGTACGATCATTGGCCAGATTTCTCAGCTGTGGGGGTAGCCCTATCAAGTACTCTAAGAACAATAGATTACCTAAATGAGTTCAGTTCTGTCAAAGTTTGTAGGAGTGTAAGTTGAAATTCTTGAATGTATTCTGTAACATTTTGAATCATTTCTTTTTCTGTGATGACTTGTGGGAAATCAAATGTTTGCTAACCAGAGATTTATGGAATACCAGTTTAGAAAATATCCTTAAGATGTCAGATAAAAGACAGTTGATCGTTTGAAAATTGAATCAGCTATCAGTAACTTATCCATTCACATTGTTCGACTATCAGTGTACCCCTGATGAAAGTGGTTCTAATGATTATCTCTGTAGTGGTGACTTCCAAATCCCAAGGTAGTCTGCTCAATGAACTGTAGCTTTCTTACTCTATCCAATACCATTTCTTCCGATTTTGGGGGCATATGTGAAATAGTAGAATTATACAATAACTAGGTAATGATGAATTGTTCATATTTCACAGAGCTTCTTATAGCAGCGTCGACGCTCCATTTTAACCCATTGATGCCTTTAGCTGGGTTATTTTGGTAATAACTTTCTTACAAAAGAAGTTTTTGGATAATGATTGAAGGAGTATTGTTCTATATAACTCAACCTACAACTCTCCTTCAAATATTCTCCTAATATATGCTTTATTCTCAAGTTATCTGCAAAAGCACCATAGATGCAGAAGACAATTTTCATATGGAACCCCAAGCATAAATGGGTTAAGGAGGTCTGCACATTGGGTTGTCTGATTCTTGCCCTATATGGGAGTTATATTTTCATTTATATTTAAGCTTATTTACGAAGATGCTGGAATATGGTTTTAAAACCCTGCGGCTTCATCCTGAAGGTGACAAATGCCCGATACTTTTATTTCGTTGAATGGTGATTTACAAAAGCTCCACCAGGGGGCAGCAATGTAGTTTTGTAACTATTATGGGATGCTAGCTATTTAGCTCTTTGAACCTTTGTAAATAACCCCCTTTCTTTTTCCCCCTAGTGCTGTTTTTTAAGTTTCTTGCGATTTTTAGAACCAAGATTACATGCCCATATATGAACATGCTGTGATTTTTATTGATGAATTTTTAAATATGGAGTCATCTTTTTGTATTCTATATGCAATACAACTCATGATTGAGTGACTGTGTAATGACACCATGTTTGATCAATTTAGTAGTGATGCGGCATTTTTTTATGCATGATGCCATGTCTTTACGATACAAAACCTATTATGGTGAGTTACTGTTGAAGGAACAAATCGGTTCCGGAAATCATTTTCAGTCGCATGATACAAGGAGAGATGACCAATTGTTATTGAGATAATAGATTTTGTATGTTGGTGTTTAACGATTAACCCTTCCAATGCTGAGGCTACTTTCGTCCAAAGCACAAAACGCAAAAATTTGTGAAAACCATGAAAACCCTGTCATGTTGGTATTCACTTGATAGCCCTCGTCGAGTGCTTTCAGATGAGTACCCATTTGCCAGGGTTTCAGTAATTTTCCAGGTTTTTTGCATCATTTTGTATTGGCCAAATTAGCCAGCAGCAGCATAAGGGTTAACGCACCAGTTGTTGAAAGGAAAAGTTGTTATCTGGTGCATCATGAATGATTCGACCACCAGTGAATCCTGTATGTGTAATCAAAATTTGGTACTGGGTGCGTTATGTAGGGTTCTTGAACCAAATAGAAAACTACATCATGCACGCTATGGCATTACTACAGTATTACCATGGCTACAGATTAGATTTGTAATCATCCAGACCTGTATCTATAGTTACCATTTGACAATAAATGTCGTATAACAGACCTTATTTCTGTGTTTGTCTTATGTATATTCAACCTGTGCTTTAACCCATTCAGGCCTGGAGATCTACTTGACTAGTGTCATCTGGACCTGTCATACTTTTGAAAATAACTTTGGAATGAAGCATAACTATTCAATAACTTTGGAGAGTTGTAGTTAGACTTCTAATGAACAATTTTCCTTCAAATATTTTCTATACATTGCATTTGTTAGAGAGATATCCTCTAAATTGTCAGGCAGTTTGTGCTGCTACAGGCATGAATGGGTTGATGTTTATTAGAAATTACATGAACTGAGTTTCCTCTTGCCAATTCCAGCTGTGAGTTCCCCTTAACAGGCTTCTTTTGGAAATATACTATCAGGAATATTAATGACTGGGTTCTGATTCACATTTTCCTCATTTCTCTCAAAATATTTTCTAAAAAATACTCTGGTCTTAAAAAATTCCCCAAAATTGTCAGCAGGCTTAACGCCCATAGAATGAGTCAAGTCACAACATGATAATAAAACAGTTTACACTAAGCAATCTCGTTCATCCATTAAACCTGCAACTTATGGCTAATTGTTTCAAAATAACCCCTCAATAAAACTAAATTCTAAGACCATTAAGTGAAGGGTATAGGGGTTTATGTTTTATGTCCGTTGGCTTGCCCATTTTTCAGAAAATTGGGTGTGTGGGTAAGAGGGGTCTGTGCCCTTATGTGCACAAGTACAATAACTGTGTTAATTCATTCATGCATCCTAGTTCTGCTTGAATTTGCTGACTGCATCCTATCTAACCTTCAGAACTATATACCTAGAAATAAAGAATTAATCCTTAAGATATTTGTAGGAGAAATATTGGTGTGGATTGATTCATCTGTACCTCTTCGCCTTTTGTATGCAATGAATGCTAACTCCCTTCAAAAAGAAGAAGGGACAGAATAAATATGATTCCTTAAGGTGGTAATTTAGTACAGCAAGATCATCACCACTAGGTGGTGTCTTTGGCAGGCCCTTAAGCATGGATATCAAAACAAAAGGTTGCACATGAGGAGTGGTCACCCGCCACGAATCTCGACCTCAAGACTTTTTGTGGTACGACCACGAGCACAAAAGGCGGGTCCCATTGGGCCCTCCGTGTTAAATTGGTCCCAAACAACATGGGTGTCTGCTTCGACCATGCAGATTCCTTCAAGATAGACCATTTTGACCAATATTTTCATCTCATTTCTTGGCTGGAAGTGAATAACGATACGGTCTTCGAAGCCATTGTTTTAGAATATGACAGATATGAATCCCCTCTTGATGCAAGGTCATGTCATAAGTACCTCGCAGTATGACAGGACCTGAAAATCGGCATTAACCATGTAAACCACTTGCTGTTAGTAATCTTGAGGCATATTGGAACGTTCAAAAATGTTTTTCACATACTCATCGTGCAGATTCCCGGTTGAGGTAGGACCTTGCACCTTACCAAAGACATGAATGATCAAATGGTAGAGTTTGGTTTTCAAGGAAAGTCGAGTCTTGACATTTTGCCAAAAAACGAAACACAGCTAGATATGTTGGTAAAGGGTGCAACATCAACTCAAAATAGCAAATTATTGATAAGTTTATCATTATTTTGTAACTATGAGATGTAAGCTATACAATAGCATAGGTGCCGTTGTCTACATTAAACTCAGTTTTCAGATATTTAAGTTATAAAAATGACCTGGGAATCGGGTAGGCTTCTACCTTAAGAGGCAGATCTGAAGATGCTGGTGACTAATTTGGCAAATACAAAATAATGCCAAAAAACTGAAAAATTGCTGAAACACTTGCACATTGGTACTATCTGAGAGTACTCAGTGAGAGCTTTCTAATTAATACCAACGCGACAGAGTTAAGATGATTTTCAAAAACCTTTACGTCCTTGTGCTTTGGGGGAAAGTAGCCTAAATATTGGAACGGTAAAAACAGAACTACAGGATGAAGTTGACTCAGCTTCCACATTTATTCCGGGAATATAAGTTACACCATGTACATCATCACACATATACACATAATAACACTGATACTCGCATGTACAACAACTTCAAAAATATATGAAATGAAATTCTACATAATGTCGATATGTAAATGATATTGATCCAAATACAGGACATCCATGCATATTTTAAACAGACATATCAATGTTCCTCCATCACTCCAAAACGCAGGCATTTTTCAGGAAAATTACTTGCATTTCTCCCATAGCTAGGGATCAGTTAAAGATCCATTTTACCGATACTGCTTCATGATACTGATCAAAATAGAGGAAATCCATAAAATATTTTAAACAGACATATCAATGTTCCTCCTATCATTCCAAAAAGCAGGCATTTTTCAGGAAAATGATTCGTACTTCTCCCATAGCTAGTGATTAGTAACGGTTTTCAATACCACACTAAATAAGGGTAGTGAATGTGAGAAAGTATGGTACCGTTTAAGATCTGTTATACTGATACTGCTTGATGGTATGAAACTGACTTAATTGCTACCTACATATCTCCACACAAAGACAGTTCGCTATTCAACAGCCAAATTTCTGAAGCTGGCCATTAAAATTCAACCAAACTAGGTCCCAAGAAGCCAGGCAGTTTTATTGAAAATAATGTTACGATATTGTATTGTTAAGAAAATATTGATGCCATATTGTATCGTGAAAAATTTAAAGATTCTAATTCCTACCCATAGCCAATAGAACAATCAACCTTATCACATATATTCTAGCCTCACGGGTTGTCAAAAATGATCTATTCGATGAAAATTCTTTTTAAGAAAAATAAATTTGGATAAAATATGTTTTCTTTATGTGGAGTTATTTTTCAGAAGCTGTTCCCGAAGTTGGTAAGATGCTTAAAACAGCCAAAAGTAGCCAGTTAATTTCAGTGAAATCTATCTGTTGAAAGCATATTTTGGATGAGATTTGAAGCAGAAATGTTAATCAGAACACTACCATTAACATTAAATCCCCACCAAATATTTTGTAAAAGCATTTTGATTTCTGAGTTATTGTCTAAACTATTGCAGACAATTTTAATAGTATCTTTTTATCTTTAATGGGTTAACACATTCATATACAGAGCGCCAAATTTGTCTGACCGTACTGATATAACAAAACAAATAATCATTTTGAATTTTCCATGCTTCAACTAAAACATCTCAACAAAACAGCTGAAAAAAGGTGCAGCCAAATATATTATGTATTTTCCCTTGTATGAGTACATAACATTTCTGCTCAACAGCAATATTCCAACAGCTAAAAAAGGTGTATAACCCACATGGTTCACAAGTTCTTCACCTGAATGAATGTGATGACCTGAATTGCTTGAGGGAATATAGTGGAACCTGTCAGTTTGAAAACAAAAAAACACAATATTTTTTGCTATTTAAGTACAAATACAGGCCTCCATAAGTTTAAAACCGATATATTTTAAAGGGCAAATGCACCATCAGAATGATTTAGGTTCAAAATGAGCCTATACATGTAATGTCAGCTTTTAAATGAGACCTCCCCCAAACCTGTCCTCTTCAGCACTCCAAAGTGACCAAGTGACAGGCCATATGGGGGGCTTAACCCATTGGCACTCAGAGCGGCCAAAACAGGCCTGACTATTTTGTTGATATTTTCCTCACAAAAGCGTTTTTATCAAAAATATTTAAAGGAGAAATGTTTATCAGGATATTACCAACAACTCTCCTTCAAATATTTTGTGAGAATTTGCTTTATTTCTAAGTTATTTTCAAAAGTATGAAAATAGCAGACGATACTTTCCTGAGGAACTCTGAGTGTGAATGGGTTAACACAGATTTCCTTGGTCCATAGGTGTTTTATTCATACAGGTTTCACTATATGCCAACAAAATAGTTGTAAAAAGCCACAGAGATGAGAAGTTCTTTCCCTGAATGGACGTGTGTGAGAAATCAAAAATGGCTTCATTCATGCATCTACAAATAATACATTTCAAAAAAGGATAAATAGTTTCCTTAGATAAATAAAATAAGTGGATATGAAACCAGCCGGTCACCCTGAACAGGCTAGCCTCAACCAGTGTCAACTAATAGCCCAAAATTTGTGCACTGCACATGCTCAGTTGATGCTGCCGATCAGGTTTCTCTGTAATGTAAATGATACCAGAGCCCTGATTGGTCCTTGTTCCCTCGTGACCCAATGCTGATGCCAGATCAGTGACCTCTGGCATGAGTCCAGCCCTTAACTATGACTCATATAGTAATTCTTTTCTTCATCTAAGTGAAAATGAAGTATTTTATTTACCAACCTTAAACATGGTGAAAATGCCACAGATAAGTGGAGAAACCCCACAAAAATTAACCAAAACAAATTCCAAAGACCTCCTCTTTCAAATGAGACCACATACAGCCCTTTTCTGTGGGTCTTCAAACAAAATTTCTGAACTTAAAAGGCATGAGTCCAGCACTTCACTATAGCTCATATAGTAATTGGTCTCTCGCTACATATCCATTCTTTTCTTCATCTAAGATATTTCATGCTTAACCCATTCATGCCTAGAGCTCCCTTTGAAATAACGATTATTAGATCTATGCAACTTATGTTAATAACTTTGTAATAAAACATCAACTTTGAAGTCACTTGAAGGAGAGATGTAGATCAAAATCTGCTCTTCAAACATTCTCTAATAATTGATTATGTAGGGAAGTTATCATCAAAGATGGCATGACATTTTTGAGACATTTTAACCGCTACAGATATGAAATGGATTAAAGGATGACATAATTCTGTTTTATCCCACATATTCCTACACGTCCAGAAATGACCCAAATATCAATGCAAAACCTTTCTAAAAACGGTATCAATTATTAAGTATTTGAAGGAAAATATTGATAAAAATACATTAAACCACTCTCCTTATTTTTAAAATATTTTACTCTGGCCCCATATTATTTTCCATGTAATGGTACTTCAAGGAGGACACTTATTTCCTAAAAAGCCTATACAGGTTTAGGATTCACAAATCAAATATCTGTCAAAGAACCTGGGCATTCTGTGCATGTAAAAGGTTAAAGGTTATGCGTGAAATTAGCCTTCCAAAATTTTGATTTTCTGGATTGGGTGAATCCTATCCATGCTGTCTGTTTCTATGGTCCACGCCTAATGTTGAACACATTCGTAAAACAATTACAGACAGTTCAACTGCAACCCTGTGTTGTTAACTCCGCAGTATCGCCATAGTGACAAGACCTACAAGAAAAAATGAAAAGAGTGAAAGAAAACATATAGGACCACATGATAAATATCAATGAATATATTGTAATTGTTACACAGAATACTCTGATTGAATTCTCAGAGAAGCAGCCGTTTAAGGTAGGTCCAGCACTAAGGACATAAGCAATTTTCTGAAAGAAGACCTTTTTAGCTACCTCTCAATACTACTTTGATTGACCTTTTCTTAAATGCCAGAGTTTTTAAATGAGAAAAATGAAAAAAAAAATATTTTTTCAATTTAATCACTTTCAGCCCACAGCAGTGGGTCAAAACACCTATTTTTCTTGGATGGATTACAAGTTCATACTTGTACCTAGAATAGGGTGTCTTGAATATATATCATAATTTACATTCCTATGGGAGATATTTAGAGTCAGAGCCAAGTGGGGGTGTCTTTCTATAGAAATAACTTAATTTTCCTATTTTTCCTATTAGAGGCAACTCTGCTTAATCCGGTCTGATGTGGACCCTAAATTTCTGTCCGGGTTAGGCAAAATCGGGATTATGCGTACATGAGTTATATGTATAGGAAGGGACTGGGACCTTCCAATCTGTACGGTTAAGACGAAAATCCGGATTACACATGTCCGGATTAAGCAGAGTTGCCTGTATTAAAATGAGTTAATTTCCCTATTATCTCAAGAAGTGCTTACCTAGTATATAAGCTGCTATGAGTTTTTGGTGTAGACTGATGAAGAGATAGTCAGGTAGAGAGGAAGTTTCTCCCGTCGTGGGAAGCATGAGAGCTAGTATACACATAATGGCTGCCATGATAATCACAAAACTTGGTCCTGAGTTGCCTCGATCTGGAAATAAAACAAATACAAATACGAAAAATTGTAAATCACGTTTATCTAGATATAAAAAACAAGAAAAAATGATAAAAACAAGGAAAACTAGGAAAAATTATTATTGGCCTTGGAAATGTATAAAATAGTGAATGAAATGAAATAAAGAATTAAGAAATTTATAACTGGAATGTTTTATTTCATATTAACCCTTTATGCCTGGAGTTTTTGACGTCTTTCTGAAACTATTTCTGCTTTTGTTAATTTTTAGGAATTTAATTTCAATTCACCAAATACAATAATCTTTCATATATCTTCATACAACTTACAATATGGCAGAAAAAGTGACGAAAACCGAAATTCCAAAATTCTGTGTTCTTACATAACATATTTTCCCCTGTTATTATTTCCAGTTGAGTTATCTTACCTATTTTTATATCTTTTGCTCTTACCTGGTCTGAATGGAATACTTGGTGGTGAGTCTGACTGGCTGCTGCTCCCAGGGAGCTGTTCAAACGTCTCCTCCCCCAGCTGACTCTTATCCTTGGTCGGTAACAGCACTGACTGAATGTCTTTCCTCCCTGGTGGACAGAAACGGAACTACATGAGTACTTTCAAGTGTAGAAGTTTGCAGTGAAGTCATAAAGTGACCTTAATCGAAGATGAAGTAGCCAGATCTCACAGGGTGACCTGCCTTAAGGGTCAAAGCAGTGGGTCAACTGATATGCCCTACTTGCAGCCAATAAGCATGCTCTATTCTCTTTAACCCATTCCTTAGCCCTTGGCCTGCTAAATTGCTGGATGTAACTACCCTACCAACTGCATTGTTTTAGTTCCCGGCGACTAAATTGACGTTGGTTGGATTTATGGGCACAACTTGAATTTGAATGAGTTACCCCTAACTTCCCATATATCAAAATGAATGTCTAGGAGTTTTTTTTCAAATGGAGCTGCTTTGGGTCATGTACAGGCTCCGTGGGGGGGGGGGTCCTATAGACTAACCAACCTAATGGTCATTAGCAGGTCAGCAAGTGCATGCGCACATTTCCGGGCTACGCACAGTAGGTTGAATAGTGTTGCCCAGTTATTTCTGGGTTTAGCAGGACCAGGGTTAATGAACCATGAGTAGCACTGATTACACTATGGATGCTGTACACCAATGTGATTGTATGTCAACTATTACATAGGAAAGGCATATTACCAAGTATCAAATGAATGTCCTTTCCCTCTGCAGTCAATAATATGAAAATATTAATTGAGAGTGTGGGTTGCGCCACAATGGGAAATCTGGGTAAGTACAGGATAGATGTTGGCCAGCAGGGATCACAGGACACCCAAACCCTTGTGAGACACACACATAAATATAGTTGGATGGAATTTTTAAATATATAAGAAATTTATACATACATGTATATCAAAGCATATAAAATTAATATTTTGATAGAATGTGAAGGTTTAGATATTACACTAAAATACTAAGTATTTCACAAACAGTAAATAGACCTTTATTAGAGTCAAGTGTTAGCTGGATATTTTGCTGTCTACCTTTTAAAGATAACACCCAAAATTTTATGATTCTTTTTATCAAGTCACTTTTTTTCAAATTCCTGGCCAAGGCCCTGAATAAGTTATAACAAACTAAATGCTCAGAAATTGAAAATGAGTCTTCAACGGCCAGCAACAAATACCAAGTTCATTCTCAAATAAAAATTCATCTCAAAGAAAAAAACATGATATGCCATCCTTTTCACAAAATCAAAAGTGTAGTAAATTGAAGTCAAAATGAAATGAAAAAAAATCCTTATGCAGTTTGTTATTGGTATCCGGTCGCTCTCATGCAATTTTTGATTAATATCAGTTTTTAAAAAAACTTTCACAATATTTCTTTTTGTCATTTTTGTCATTTTGAGATCCAGACCATTCTCTTGGGCATGACATTATGCTTTACCTAGCGATTTCTTGTGTCCATGCTCAAAAACCTGGAGGCGGAATTTGTCCTTCAAGCCTTCATTATTTAAGCATATGTCAGTGTGCCGTACCACTCTGTAAATAGAATCGGCATGTGGGAAAAATTATATACATTTCATATTTCATGTAATCTACTTATTACATTTACAATGAAATTGCCATGATAATCAGATATTTATATCATTTAAAAAAATGACTGCAAAAATTAAGAATCATTGATCATTATCCATCAATTGATACATCTTTAAGTGGTCTTTTTTTTCTTATATAGCATTTCAATCATTTTTGATAAAACTGCGATCTTGAAAATAAAGTAGATGAATAGTCTTCATACGATGAGTTGACCTTGTTTCCCCTATGACAAACATATATGTTATTATTGTTTAAGATTATCTTTCCTCCCATTTTAAAAATTTAACACTATCCTTTAAGTATAAGCCTTCCTCCGGGGCTATATTTAGATGTCTTCCCATGTGGATAGATGGCACTGCAGTACGCTAGGAGGAGAGTAGTTGGAAATATATTACTGCCAGTAAAAAAACATTGTGTGGCATTTGTGTGAACTAAATGGCCAACAGTTGACCACAAGCCCTAATGTAGTATTGGTGCAGGCATAAAGTTATGTATATAATAAAGTAAAACACAGAAATGCCTATCCGAGAATGTACTCACATGTCAACACAGCAGTGAGGCTTTATTGTTCCTTCTGAGTCAACCACAGAATACTTCTTTGGACTAGTGCACAAAACTGAAAAAGGAAAAGACAAAAGCTATTTAGTAACACTATGCAGAAGCTGCAGGACTGTCAGCACCTAGTACACATTCCTGGTTTGAAAAAGATGTTTACCTAAATTCTATTTTGTAACTCTACCCCAAAAAGGCGAATATCTGGCTAGTTTGGATTTTGCTAGAACTAGAAAATGTCCTAAATGGCCACTTATACAGTTTTGATATTTCCCTACTCATTTATGTACCCCCCCCCCCCCCCCCCCCCCAATGAAAAAAGCCATTGTCTGGCTAGTTTGGATCTTGCTAGAACTAGAAAATGTTAGGAGCTACTAGACCTACTAGAACGGTAGAACCTTAAGTCCTGCTCTCTCTCAGAGTTTTGAACTAAGGCCTGACCCCTGCCATAGCCTTAAGGAATTGAACTGTAGACCCACAACTCCCAGTGCTCCGGTCACTTTTCATTGCTTTCTTATTATAACATTGTGTTCCTGTGAAGTGTAAAAAGTGAACATACCTTTGAATTTGAGTGGGAACTCATAAGGATTGTAGACAGTCAGCACCTGCTTGTGGGAACTTTGGTCATCTGAGTAGAAATACAGTGAGTTGGGGAAGACGAAGATTGGCAACTTGCCGTCGCTGAGCGTGGCGGGATCTGCTGAATACATCTCCACACCTTGATCACCTGCCGCCGCCTCCGCAGTGTGGATTAACTAGCACCCTGCTACTGCACCCATTCACACCTGAAGAAATACAATCATGGTAAGCATATATGGTCAAACCGGCTATGAAAATCAGGGCTGTCCAACTGTCGCGAGGCCTCAAAATGTGCAATAAGATAAACCCTATAATAGTTTTAGCCAACAGGGCGTCTAGGTGTTATTTGGACACCCACATCTTCCAAAATCACCCTCCAGGACACCCAAAATATTTTGTAGGGAATTTCTTGAAATGGCAACCATTCACGCCTGAAGAAACACAATCATGGTAAGGGATTGGTACCTTTAAAATTTTCAGGATATGATACAATATAAATGATAATTTAAAACTATCATTAACAATAGTACTGCCTGCCGCAAAGAGACCTAACTTTGTTGAATTTTTCACTGATAGCTTTGTAAATTTCACTAATAAATAGCATACTGCCTTCGTGCAGAGTAGTCCATCAGGCCTCAATGCTAACTAAAAATGTTACTGGCCCTGTAGGTCATGTAACACCTAGGATCTACTGGTTTGCAAAAAATTTACTGGTCCTACAATTTTATCTTTAATATAACAAGAGAAAACATTGCATAAAATTCTCCGAGAACATATATAATTATTTATTTTATCTTCATTTATTTCAAAAACATTTAAGGACATTCTTGAGGAGAAACTAAATAACAAGAATGTCCCCAAATGTTTACAGGCCCTGTAGTCCATAGTGTTAGCCAGCAGGGCGTCTAGGCGCCATTTGGACATCCAAACACTTAAAAATCATCCATCAGGACACCCAAATCTTTTCGAATAATTTCTTAGAATGTCAATTTCAAGCATACAATTGAGTTTTCTTCACCTCAACGTAATTCCCATGAAATAGTACATGTATAAAGCAGGGTGTTACCCAGGATTTTGAAAGAGGGGTCAAACCTGAGGATTTATGAAATTTTGGGGGCCAAAAGTCAGTTACCCAATTTAAAAGAATAATCATAACAACCATAACATATTGACACAGCAAGGCAAGTCTGCTTCTTCACACATTTCATTTACCTATTGTCTTGTATGGGTAAAACTTTTGAAATATTCCCTAGGACTGAACATTCACAGAAAATCTTACAAGATTATTTAAACTGGGTGTCATTTTCCCAAAAATCTTGTGTTTGGGTGTCAAAATGACTCCCTGGTGGTTGGCTGGGTAAGTCCCTGGTATAAAGATAGCATGGTAAATACATGTCTATGGTTGTAATTTGAGTAAACTGTGGTCTCCCTTGAAAAATAGGATGCCTAAAAACTTTATAATTACCAATTTTGGGCACCCAGATTCTAAATCCTGGCTAAGATCAGGTGCCATAGTCTATATCACACTCAATCTATAACAGACTATAACAGAGATCAGATTTAAAAGGCGTAGGCAAGCCAAAATAAGATGAGCCAGTTCATAGGTATATATAAACTGATTTGATATCTATGGCACCTTAGATGAAGAAGAGGATGGATATGTAGCGAGGGACCAATTACAACATGTGCTATAATGAAGGGCTGGACACAACAGGGGTTTCTGATCTGGCATCAGCGTAAGGTCACAAGGGAAGGACCAATCAGGGCTTTCGTATCATTTACATTACAGAGAAACCTGTGCACCAGCATCATCTGAGCATGCTCAAGGCACGACATTTGGGTTATTGGTTGAGGCTAGCCTGTCGACAGGTTGACCGGCTGGTTCCATATCCACTTATTTTTGTTTATGTAAGATGGCAACAGAAAATGATTTGTTATGCTCTAAGGGATATTGGACACAGAATATAGTCAATAAGTGAATATGGGACAAATGATTAAATTCTTTAGTGTCAGGCTTCGCCTTCACTCTCTGAGTATACAATGTGTCTTTGTCTAATTAAGAGCTATAAAGCAAGTATGCTATCTCCCATCAAGTAGGACAATAACAATAACAACATCCGCCATTCCGTAAACAATAGCTTTGTGTACTAGATAACTTATGACGTCTGACAGATGGTGGCTACAAATAGACTGAAGACTGAGTAGTTGCTCTGGCTTTCACTAACAGTACTTGGATCACTGTCACAGACAAATTCAAAAGATCGTAGCTATATTAACAAAATCACCGAACTTACCTGAATACAGACTTCTATCCTGGCAATGATTTTCTGTTAGAAAACTAAAATTTGCACCTTACAACCCCATTTCACAGAAAAAATAATTGAGGTCAAACTCTAATAATAACAACACTTGCGTAGTACGTCATCAATTTCTGTGGGTTTATCAGGAAATCTCGCGTTACATTACGTGATTTTGCGAGAAATAGAAAATGGGCGAAAATGAGTGAGCTTGAAATCCCCAACTCTAGCCAACCTAAATTGAGGTAAATTGGCGAATGTTTGAAGAATGCATGCTATGTATGTTGGTAAAGAAGGTGCTCATGTAATTTGTCTTGAAATTTGATGCATTGTCTTGGCCCCATTTAGTAAGGGACGTTCATAAATGTTGTGAACATGTGATTACTCATGTCATGTCTGAGAGTCAGAGTGAGACTCAGACTGAAACCCAACAAAAACAAACAAATTACACTATACTTCAAATCAACACATAAGTCAGTAAATGCCGTAGACCTTGAGTAGAAGTGAATAGGAGATGACAAGGGCAGATAGCAAAGAGCTCTGATCACAGCATGTCCTCTGATAAGGCTAGCTGGTGTACTGGACTGACTGATAAGGAGGTGCAGAGGCCACTGTTGGGTATACTGATAATAATAATAATATGATGAGAAAGCAAAGCTTTAAATGCTCGCGCAGCTCGATGATATTTCTGCATTCCCCTTAAAATGCAGTCACAAAGTGTTTGTTATTGTTATCCGTGACGTCATTCTTTACTTGAACTTCGCTGAAACATGTTGGAAGCCCTTTCATATGAGCTTCATATGTGTGCAATAACCACACACAGTATGCGTAGCGATTGACCGAAAATATGGCATAAATATTACTACGACTTCAGCGTGTTGCAAAATCGTCATTTCATGACAGATTTCCTCTAGAATTAAAGAGACATGTAGAATTATTTGTGGCGATTTAAACTGCATTGAAATCGATTCACGGAAAGATGAGTAAAGTCATTTTTACCGTGAACATTGAAGTTACGACTTTGGAACCCGCGGAATTCCATCGTAACATGACGTCATTTCAAGACGTCAGCATTTGTCGCACGTGAGCATGTATGTTTCAGTTGTTGCATAGTTCGGCGTGTGTTGCACGATAGTCGGCGACCAAAACGCTATTTTGACACAATTTAAAGAAAACAATCCAAATTCATTATTTGATTAAGAGATATTTAAAACATAAAACGATCTGGCGGCAAAATGTGCTCTTACAGCAAAAAGTTATGCTCATCTCTCGCGAGGTTATCGAGCAAGCGAGACAAAGAGACGAACAGACAGAAGTGTTGACGGAAGTATGGACACGGTTTCAAGGGCCTCAGTATGTACTTCCATTGACAATGGCATTGTTGACATCCTATACCGTAAATGCTCGCTACGCTGAGCCGGCCTTCGGCCGACTCACTACGCGAGCTAATAATATTAATATTGTCATTTGACATTGCACCCTTTCCATATAAACATGCTCAAAGGCACATGATACCTTAATTCAAGCAGCCCTTTGATTGATATTGTCGATCAGCACCATTTTGTCATGCGGGATACAACTTCAATAGAGAGATCTATTGGCCATGTTTTTTCAAAAAAACTCCCAATTCCTGTTTCTCTCAAAGAAGATGTGGAGGAAAACTATTTTTAACAAGACATCCTTCATAAAGATGGCTAAATACATATGGAGGTTGCAGTTCCTGCTACTGCTCTTCAAAGAAAGTTTGCCTGTCTAAAAAGGAGTATTTCAGGAAACTGCTTACAAGTCTAAAAGACTGGCTCAGCTGAGTCCCTGATAAGCAAACTGGAAGAAGAAGAAGAATTTGATTGGTTGAGGGATAAATTCACCTAGAAATATGAGGACTCAGTTTTTAGTGCATCTTGCATGTTTCACGGTATCGCAATAACTTGAAACTTTAAAGGTGCCAATCCCACCTTGTTGTTTTAGTTTTGCACCTGAATAGTTCATGTAATTAAAATCAAATTAAGACATCCTATTTCATGCATCACATCAAACTAGTAATGTATCATTATGCTTTTGTTATTTGCAGTCGTAAAGAATGGAAGAAGTTGAGGAGGAAGAAGAAAAGGCAGGCTGATGCACAAGCCAGAGACATAGAAGAGCAAGGTACTCTTAATTACACTATTTGTAGCACTAATTAAGATTTTTGAAAAATAATGCAATATCCATAGAAAACAGAGAGGTAGAAGAGTAAGGTACGTTTACTTACATTAAATGGAATACTAGGTAAGATTAGAAAGGAATAATACAACATTTATAGATAACCAATCTCTCTTTGTTTAATATGTAAATATACACTATTTAATGATTTAATTTATTTAGTTATTTAATTAAAGCTCATTCATAGCATAGGTACCCTGGTTGTTAAAGATCATTTTAATGTTTATTGTGAGTTTTATCATGTTGCAATTTCTAATTGGTGAATTATACTTTTTGCACCTTTTACCTGCAACTTTTTACACAATGAATAACTTCCTTTTTCTCCCTGTGTGTGTCACTTTTGTGTATGATTTGCAAGCTTTAAGTAAAATATTGACAACCTCACAACCATAATATTTGTCAATTTTCTCTTTAGCAAAGGAAAGTCCCAACACCATTGCTAGAAAGGAGGCATTGGCAGCAAAAGAAGAGGAAGAAAGAATAAAGCAAGATGAGAAAAGAAGGTATTTCTTTTTCCCATAAATGGACATAATGAATTTAATAATCCTTTCATTACCTTAGTTTTGAACTTATTGGGGGCCTCTTAATAAAAAGTAACATTTATCTTCATTTTAATATGGCAGCAATAATGTAATGGACTTTATGGCTGATTTCCATTCTCATCTCTTGAACCAGTGTCTCGGCCAGCAGGGGGTCTAGGTGTCATTTGGACACCCAAACCATCAAAAATCTCACATTAAGGCCCAGTCACACTAGGGTCCGACTATCGCACGATTTTAAAATCGTCAGGTCGGACCCGATTTTTTCACCTATCGGCTCCGTCTAAAAAGTCGGTACTGGGTTAATATTGTATATGCCACAGTCACACTAGAGCCCAATTGTCGCACGATTTAAAAATCGGCAGGTCGGTCCTGATTTTTTCACTTATCGTGCGATCGTCGGATCCGATTTTTAGGCCAAATACAAAATCGGATCCGACTAAAAAAAGTCAGTACTGGTTTGCGCTCCTGCTCGCAAATCAGTGGCGATTTTTGAAAAGTCGCAAGACATTGTTTTTGATGCATTTTTCTAGCAATAAAATCGGCTTCGATGAATCGCAATATAGTGTGACTGCAAACATCGCACGACTACTGTATCGCAAGACAAATCATTGACGCATTTTTCTATAGCAACAAAATCGGCTCCGATGAATCGTAATAGTGTGACTGCAAAATTGTCTATTTTCAAAATCACAACGTCCTTTTCCTATTGAAAAATAAGCAAAATCGGATCCGATTTTAAAATCGTGCGATAGTCGGACCCTAGTGTGACTGGGCCATTAGGATACCCAAATCTTTTTGTGATGAATTTCTAAAAATGCCAAATACAAGCAAATGATTTGGACATTTTTTACTTTAATGTGAATACTTAGACATTACTTACAAGGTATTATTCAATTCTTAATAAGACAATGTATCCTTATGTTTGTAAATTGAAGATATTACGATATTATGGTCTCCCCTAGAATGGTAGATGCCCAAATAGTTAAAAATACCCCTTTTTAGGCATCCACTTTCAAAATTCTGGCTAAGACTTGTGAACGCACAATAAACTGCATTTTTTTCGGTCAACCTCTAGCTCTTGAATACATGATAGGCTTTTCTGAGAAGTGCTCAACATTTTAAATGCGTGATAGACTTTATGGTTTCTTTTTTCAGTCAAATTGAGGAGGCCCTGTGGTTGGAGAAGGAGAGAAATGCTCAAGCTTTATTCCTGGCTAAAAAGGCATGGCAGGAGAAAGAGAAGAAGAGAAAGGAGGATGAGGAGGTAGGCTGTGACTGTGAATAATGTGAA
Organism: Maea johnstoni; assembly: GCA_963942565.1. Classification (NCBI taxonomy): domain Eukaryota; kingdom Metazoa; phylum Annelida; class Polychaeta; order Spionida; family Magelonidae; genus Maea; species Maea johnstoni. The sequence continues at coordinate 27,955,060 of OZ012698.1, forward strand.
ACAAATGCTTAACCCATTCATGCTTAAGCCTTACGCTACGGTTGGCTAATTTTGCCAGTGCAAATTTATGCAAAAAGCTGAAAAATAACTGAAACTGTGGCATATGGGCACTCATCCATGAGAACTCAGTGAGAGCTATCTGATGAATACCAACATGACACAGTTTAGAAGGTCATCCTTGTGCTTTGGACAGAAATAGCCTTAGCATTGGAAGGGTTAATTATTTATCTTGAATGTGTTGTCTGGACTTCTGATACTTTTGATAATAACTTTGGAACTAAGAATTACTTAACCAAATATTTGAAGGAGAGTTGTTGGTAATTGTCTGATTAACATTTCCCTTTCGAATATGTTCAAAACAATGCTTTCGGCTGGAAGATATCCCAAACGTTTTCAGGCTGCTTTAGGCCACTGTAAGTAATAATGGGTTAAGTTAGGCTGTCAAAACACACTGGACATTAGTTTTAATGTTTGTTTTCACAATAGCTTTATACAAACCAGATATGTTTAGTGAATAAGACGATAATTTCATAAAGATAGACTAGAAAGGGAGTTCTTACCCATTGAAAAATAGCAAGAACAGAAGTATATCGTTGGGCTAAGGTGACAGGTCTGGTCTATTTTTAGGGTGTTCGGCCATTTTGAGTACATTGTACCATGTACATATTGCAGCAGTTTAATTAATGTGTAAATTGTGCACCATTTGATTCCGCAATTATCAAAATGCGCACCATTATTTGGACATATAATTCCTGTGCTATTATCATACAACACACTGACACGATAGCTTGCCATTCAACATCCATACACAAAAAATAACCTGTGCATCAAAGGCAGCTGCCTGCCCAGTGCCTTACTTTATGTGTACAACTTGGATTTAACCCATTCACACTCAGAGTTTCTCTAGAAAGTATCGTCTGCTACTTTCATACTTTTAAAAATAATTTGGGAATAAACGAAAAGTTCTCAAAATATTTGAAGGGGAGTTGTTGTTTGACCACTGGTTAACATTTCTCCTTCAAATATTTTCTAAAAAATGCTTTTGTTAGAAAAATATCTCCAAAATTGTCAGGCCTGTTTTGGCCGCTGTGAGCATTAATGGGTTAAGTAGAAAATACTCCAAAAAAACTTATTTGGGTCTAGGTTTTATTCATGGTGTAATTGTCCTTTAATCACAGATTTGGAAATGATCATTTTACTTGTCTATAACAATGTGACAAGTATTCTTTATTTCCTTGTACAGGTGAACTTGGATATGACGGACCACTGTACGACGGATTTTTGCATATGACGGACGATATGCTTGGTCCCTGTCCGATGCATATCAAGTATTAGTCATATGTATAGGACGGATTTTGCATATGACGGACCAATTTTCCTGGTCCCATTGAGTCCGTCATATCCAAGTTCACCTGTATTATTCTTTTCTCACTCATCCCTATTTGTCTTTCATTGTCTCAGAGGTGTATCAAGGAAGAATGGGAGGAGCGCATGAGAAAGGAGAAGGAAGAAATTGATGCAAGGAACCAGCGTGAAGAGGAGAGAAAGAACCGCCAGGTGATAGGCTGCACGATCATGTGGGCTTCATATCCTAAAACCTACAGTGATCACATAATATTTCCTTGGCTACTTAGCGCCCCTTCCAGCCTGTTAGTGTACAGCAAGTAGTCACCTGGCACTTATGGCGTATAATTAACGTAAAAAATTGACACCTTTAAACTTTATCTTTATTTTATAATCAGGAATTGATGCCTGAGTATTTACATGATGAAGATTTCACACCTAGAAGAAACAAAATCATAAGCATTTTTTCTTGATCCATTTCTCTCAAATATCAGTTCAACACATCAATATAACTGTTATAATGCAAAGTTTGAAGGGCTAATTTACAGTGTTAAATGTGTTAATGAGTTGATCTTTCATGCCTTTAACTCCCAAAACATGACAACAATAGAGGTGATATATGTTAACCAATAAATTTCTTGAAAATACTTGAATAATGAATTTACAATCAAAAACTATCCCCCAGTATTTTGTGAATCTTATGTTTAATTTTAAAGTTACGTATAATATCACATATCTTTACAACACTTGTCACGGAGATTTCTAAGTATGGATGGCTTAAAAATCATTAAAAACAAAGCACTTATATACTGAGGTTGTTATCCTGTAGATTCTGAGACTGGTTCAAATCAATCTTGATCCTTGATGTTGTTTATGCATTATTCCTATGTAAAACAAGTAATTCCTTAACAGTATGAACAACTAGAACAAGGAGTTTGTGTGGATGGTGGGACCGATTCTCAACTGGACCTTATTGTATCTTTTGTGTCATGTGACTGTTATGACAGCCAATAGAATTGTTTTTTTCTGGTTGAATCTTTAGCATAGATTCATTTATTTTTATGTATTTTTTCATTAGCCATGAAAACCTGAGTTGGTAATTTGCTGCAGCCCGTGTAATCTGTTTTTCATCCATTTTTATATAATTTGATTTTTTTTTAAAACTTAATTTGCTAACTTCAAAACAAGAGTGTACGTACAAGATTATCTTCCTTGTCACATTTGAATTTTAAGTTAACTACAAATTGAAAATGCAGAATTAGACTTTAATGTATTGGAATGATATAATCACTCTTTAGATTTTCTTGATATGTCTCTGTTGAGGTGATACATTTCTGTTGGAAGCAATTTGCATATTCTTAAGAAAGCTATAAATGGGTATAGTGATATTGGCAGAAATGCAGAAAGTTTATTATAAATAAAGTGAAAACAATTTTTTACTGTTCTTTAATATGCAACAAATATGGCTAAATTAACTTGAGTTCTCATTACCAAAATCTTAGGAGTTGTTTTTATTATACCTCAATCTGAGACAATATCCTGTAGATATTCAGCACTGTTGTTTCTCATCGTTTGTTTGTTGTTATTGTTTGATGTTCTGAGCAGTTATTTCAGCATCTTAACCTGTGTACAGTATCTAAGGAGAGATTGATAATATCACCCTCTGTTTACCATGGTAACGTTTCCAGGCGGATCTCCTAAAGGAAGCCACGGCACACGAAAACACAGTAAGTTATGCCATAACTACAGGGTCTAAGTCAGTATTTAGAAACTGGGTGCCCAAAATTGCCCATTGTAAAATTTTGGGGTGTCTAATTTTTCAAGGGAAACCGCAATATACTCAGATTACAACCGCAAACATGTTTTACTTATTGAAATAAGGCATAATATCCTTATACAATGTCATGGGATCGATATTGGGACATGAATTATATATATGAAAAGTACATTTTAAGAAATTGCTTACAAAAAAATTTGAGTGTCCTGAGGAGTGCTTTTTTTCCTTCAAATATTTTATAAAATACCTTTAGAACAGTTTTATTTTCAAAGTTATCAGGGTCGTTGGCATTTTGTACTTATATGAATATTAACGTTTGTAACAGGTCCTATATTCTACAAAACAGGTAAAGTTCATGTTGAAAATAATGCAAAAATTCATTGTCATTTTCATATCTATTTTAGGTATTTGAGATTTGTAAACTCAATCAAACATTTCTTGTTTTACATTTTGAACATGCCTGTTTTATAAGATAAATGAGGTATTTGAGAGTTGTTAACTCAATCAATCTTTTCTTGTTTTACTCTTTTAACATGCCAATTTCATAGGATAAGAGAGGTATTTGAGAGATGTAAACTCTATCTAATTTTTCTTGTTTTACTTTTTGAACATGCCTGTTTTATAAGGTAAGAGAGCTCTCATTGTATTTTACTTGTAGGAAGAGGGAGCATGGCATAACCCTATTGCCCCAGTCCAGTACAGCCAGACAAGGGAGGAGGTGAAATGCCCCTTCTTCATGAAGACAGGGGCTTGTAGGTTTGGAGACAGGTAAGGTCAGGAAGCAGGGCTCCACATTAACCCTTATGTTGCTGGTGGATAATTTGGCCAATACAAAATGATGCAAAAAAACTAAAAAATGACTGGCACCCTGGCAAAGGGGTACTCATCTGAGAGTAGTCAGCTCAGGGAGAGCTATCCAATAGATACCAACATGACAGGGTTTAAATGGTTTACAAAAATCTTTGCATACCTGAGCTTTGGGCAAAAGTGTCCTCAGCATTGGAAGGGTTAAGACCTAAGACAGTATTATATTAACTTTATCTCGGATTTCCTCCAGTGCTATTTGCAGATAGCAAAAATATATATGAGAATGTGATTAACCTTTCTTTTGATATGTTTGTGACAACTGTAAAATTTAGTTTAAAAACATATTTACTGTGCAATGTATATTTGGTTCTTGATAAGAAAAGGTGCTAAGTAATTGTATATTTGATCTTTAAGGTTAGAATTGTCCAAAATTAGAACTTGTCAAGTACGCAAGTACTGTGATGCCTGTATTGTGAGTGTAAAAAACGAAAAAGGCATCCAATGGTACAGCATTTGTTTAGCAGTTTACCCATTTGTAGCGGCCCTAACAACCTAAAATAAATTGGTGAAATCTTTCAAGGAAAAGCATATTTAGGAAAATGTTTGAAGGAGAAATGTTAGTTAGAATACTACCAACAACTCTCCTTCAATTATTCTGCAAAATAATTCTAAATGTTCAAGTTATTGTCAAAAGTATTTTAGATCCAGACGACAATTTGCAGTTTGTGTATTTTTTCAGGTGTTCTCGTGCCCATCCTCATCCTGAGAGCAGCTGCACTCTATTACTTCCTGGAATGTTCACGAACTTTGACCTGGAGCAAAGCTTAAGGGATGAGTATGACCAAGGTGAGCTAACAACCCATAAACGCTCCCAGCGGCCAAAAGCAGCCTGACAATTTTGATGAAATCTTGCGCACAAAACAGTGTCAGGAAAATATTTGGTGGCGAAATGTTAATCAGTACTCTACCAAAAACTCCTTCAAATAACCTGTAAAATCAATCTCAACTCAAAAGTTATTGTCCAAAGTATCTTATATCCAGACAATAATTTCTGGAAGAACACTAATGGGCTACTATATTGATTCTAACTCAGTAACTTGTGATTTTGGATTTTTCCGAGATATTTCATTCCAAAAAGCTGATATTGAAGGTTAATATATAATGACATGAATAATACATCCGACTTTCATTATACCGAACTGAACCCACTCCAAGAAGTTTGGCGGAATGAACCACTTGGATTGATTTCCTATTCTACAGTATTTATTGTAATTATCCACAATCAGAAACCATATTGGATGTTAGGGTTTAATATTGATGACTATTTTCTACTCTGTGTTATCACGCAGATATTTCTCTGGAGTACGAGGAGCGCGATACCTACCAGCATTTCAAGGATTTCTACGATGACGTCCTGCCGGAGTTCCAGGATGTGGGCAGGGTGGTCCAGTTCAAGGTGTGCTGTAATTATGAGCCACATCTACGAGGAAACGTCTACATTCAGTTCAGCAGGTAGGTTAATAGATTGATATATAGATATGCTACAGTAAGATAGTCAAACCAGGGATTTGGCCAAATCCCTAAAACTTTCAGGGATTTGGCGAAATCCCTGTTTCACTCTGGTATTTGGTGAATTCCCTTAAATGTCTAGGGATTGGTATTGTGTAGTAATGAGTTTTCTCACTGATGCTGTTTCAGCGAAGATGAGGCTCTCAAGGCCTACCAAGCATTTAACGGCAGATTCTACGGCGGTCGACAACTCTCATGCCAATTCTCTGTGGTGGATAAGTGGAAAGGTGCTATCTGTGGTAAGACGTGTTTCTCTGCTCATGGAGCTTTAGTAGAGATTGGTACCAGTATTCAATATGATACCAAATATTGGTATTAAATAGAAAAAAATTGTGTATCAATTAAAACCTGTTATACCCATACTGCTTAACATATTAATTGAACTGCTACCTGGACATCTCCACTCGAAGATAGTTTGTTATTTATTAGCTAAATTTCTGAACTTGACTGCTTGATTTAACAAAATTAAGTCGCTTGGAGGCAGGAAGTATCGTTAAAGATGTAAAACATTGTATCATTGATGAAATAGCAATATCATATTGTATTGCGAAAAGTTTATAGGTGCCCATCCCAAGGTCTCAAAATAACCACAATCTCTTGATAACATTTCATTGAATGTGTTAATTAATTATTTACTTGTAATATTTAGGAATTCAAAATTGTATAATTTTTGTGCTCTTGTGTTCCCTTTCAAAGCATTGAGGTGTGCAATTTCAAAATGAGGTCTGCATGTTACAAAATTTATTATTTTTTCTGAAACTTAATATATGGCCTCTTTCTTTATAAGTTTATTTGAGGAATGCTTGCTTTAGTTTATACTGTTTCATTTATATTTAGTTTTAATTTGTATTGTATGATGATGCTGATTATGTCTCTTTTTGACAGGGTTATTCCACAAAAATAGATGTCCCAAGGGCAAAAATTGCAACTTCCTTCATGTATTCAATGATCCATACAATCGATTCTGGCAAGCAGACAGAGACTATGATCAAAACCAGTCTAGTCGCAGGTCCAATTACAGTGAAAGAAGTCAATATGGGCACACGCCAAGACATTCAAACTACAGGTCAAGGTCACGAGATAGGCACACAAGGTCGCGGTCTAGAGAGAGAAGACGCTCTAGATCGAGATCACGTGATCGTAGGCCTTCTTCCTCTCGAAGTGAGCGAAGACTTTCACCATCTAGGTCACGAGATACAAAGAGGTCAAGGTCGCAAGATAGAAAAAGATCAAGGTCGAGAGATAGAGATAGAAATAGGTCAAAGTCAAAAGATAGAGAAAGTAGGTCACGAGACAAAAGATCTAGGTCGCGGGATAGAGGAAGGAGGTCAAAGTCTCGAGACAGAGTCCAAGAGTCATCAAGATCAACACGTAGACGATCGAAGTCCAGGAGTCCTGACCGAAATAAAAGCAAACGTGAAATGTCCGAACGAAAAGACAAAAATTCTTTGAGTGGTACTAAAGGCGATACTCCACGGGAATGCGAGAAGGTCAAGGTCGAATCTACGAGAGATGTAGAGGGTGGATCGTGGTCTACCACTGACTCTGATGCCAGTCCGACAAAGGCAATGACGCCAGAAAATGGTGCAGAATCGCCATCTGCAAGCGAAATGCCATCGCAATCAAGAAAACATAAACGAAAAAAGAAACATAAAAAACATAAGAAAGAAAAAAGAAGTTGTGCCGACTCTAAGGACACTGATAGTGAGATGAATGGAGAATCAAAAGATAATGGTATAGAAAATGGACCAGTGTAATGCTTCCTGTCGCTACAGAATTATTAGTTTGAAGCCCACAGTGATGGGGTGATTTGAGGCACTTATGAATACCCTGAGAGGAGCCATAAAAGCTGTATGTGAATGAAAATTTTGCTCCCATTTTTCTTTTGATATTTTCTAGAAATTACCAGATCACCTTTGGTACTTAACCCATTCATGGCTGTACAGAGCCGACATATAACTTCTGCACTGAATGCATTGGCAATCCGGGCTTAATATAACACCCCATGTCAAATAAATAACCATTTTTTGGGCATGGATGACTATTTTTGTGATATCTCTTCAAAAACAAAAGCAATTTTCAGAAAATATTTGAAGAAGAAATCAAATGTACAGATTACTTATGTCAAGAATTCTAAGCATGAATGGGTTGAACTAAGAATGGGTTAACTTATTCACATCTTGAGTGTATAGTCTGAAGCAATCTCCTTCAATATATTGTGAATATCCGGTAAGCATTTTTTAATTGACAAGTTATTCTAAATATTATACATCAAAATGATACTTTTCGTAATCTTACTTGGCATGAATGGGTTTCTTATTGACAAGGTAATTCATAAAACTGGCAATCTGCATTGGGAATATTTTTTAATTATTTGAAAAAGAATTTAATTCATTGTTTTATGAATGGTATTTCTTCTTCAAAAACGTAGGTGATATTGAACACATTTCAGAGCAGTTTTGTTATTAAAATTTGTTGAAGTAATTTTTAAGGAATTTATTTATCTGGATAAAGCAAGGAACATGTATTTTTTCTTAATTATTTGTTTCTTACTCATGTATCATTATCAAAGGATATAGGAGTAAGTCATTTATCCAAAAAATTTGAATTTGACAGCATGATAATTATTATGTTTGCTCTGACTTAGTCTTTCACCCAATGAGATAAAGATCATTATCAATTCATTTCTTTACCATCATAATAACAGTTATGTGATGTGGATTTTAGTTCCTGATATATTTTTGTAAGGAAATTGAGGTAAATGAATAAATTCATCTCTGTATAAAATGTCTTTGTTTTGACTTGTAGTTTCCATTTTTGATTTAGCTCCTCTCATTCATCATGGGATACCTTGAGCCAGGGACCTAGCCAGGATTTTCATAACAGGGTGTCCAAAATGGGATTTCAAGAATTTAGGGTGTCCAAAATCCCTAATTGAAAAAGTAAAAATCCTTACATTTATTGTGTACACTAAAAAATTAAGTAATTATATGCTTAATTCTTCAAGAAGTGTCTTTGTTATTATCCAGAAGTTAAACTTTTTAGAAATTTAACTGAGAATTAGTATTTACAGTGTCTTCAAACCTAAATTCAGGTATTTTTCATGAACCAGGGAGTCAAAAAGACACCCAGACACCCTGCTGGCTAAGACCCTGCAGGCTTGAGCTGATAATGGCTATTTGAGTATATGCATATTGAATTTAAAAGAAATGTGTTGATATGTTTGCACATACTTATGCTCATGATATTACTGCTATAATATATGCGCTTAATCACTGTGTGAATCAATGTGAATAAATGACTAGCATGTATGAAGGGTTTAAAGTGGAAAACCTAATTTCAATAGTAAATAACACAAGAATGTATAAAGGGTGCAAATTAGTTTATTTTTCATGATGTGTTAAATATACATCTTGCTATAAGAGAAGAGAATTAAAAGGCAATATGTTTTCCAAGTACACACAAACAAACATATATATATATATATATATATATATATATATATATATATATATATATATATATATATATATATATATATATATATATATATATATATATATATATATGTATATATGTATATATATATATATGTGTATATATATATATATATATATATATGTATATATGTATATGTATATATATATATATATATATATATATATATACACAAATTAATATGTATATACATGTAACTCTTGCGTATAACTAATCAGCTGATATCACCATTATGATTTCTCAGAGCAATCTAAGCAGAACAAGGTAATGTAATTCATAAGTTGTTCCTTCCTGAGTCATTAAGACCTGATCTAATGTTTGTAGAACTGGAAAAAGGCACTCTTACCACAACTAATACACCCCCAATATGGGCAATCAGATAGTTTCAAATACTAGGTAAAACAAACATATTGGACCCTTTCTAGATAGATAATAGGGGAATGTTTTAGAACTATGAAATGCTGTTCTTAATAAACATACAGGATTGTAGTTCCCACAATTTTCATAACCACATGACATTTGAGTAGTTGAAAAAAAAGATACACATGCTCTTGTTCGAAGAATGTTAATATGTGTTAATTTATGCCCTGCTACAAAACCATACTTGAGGTTATAGTTTCTAGTTAAATAAGAATATAATTATATGCATAGCACAAAGATAGATTTAAATATTCTACTCTATACAATAACAATATTGCATAGTTTTGATCAGATATGTCACTGGATTCCATAATTAACCCTTCCTCTTTTGGAGTACAAAAACACTGTCTGACAAACATGGAAATATCTTAATATCAAAGCAATATTTGGAGAAAACTGGATTGAAAGGTGCAGTTCATATTCGGCTCAGCAATACCCCTTCAAATATTTCTCAAATATTACTCTATGGGAAAGGTTATTTTCAAAGTTGCCAGGCCAAATTGTTCAGTGATTTTGAGCACATTACCTTACCACTGAGTATTAATGAAGAGATAGATCACACATATTTGTAGAATGAAGAGAATGTCTTACATCAAAAGAGTATATGTCTGATGGTCTGATAGGTGGGGCACAGGTCTTGTGATCATGATTATTTACACCATTTAAGATTAGAAGTTAATTATCCTAGCAAATATGTGTATATCTATTAAGGTTACAAATGCACCATAAATTGTATTCACATCTATAAGAATTTCAATCATGGATTTCAATATTATGAGGTTGACAAGAGATGTTTTGATAAATGCAGTTCCATAAATGGCCACTAGGGTGAGCCACTGTGCTGAGAGAAGTAGTGCCAGTAACAAATGGGAGACAACTCTAATGGGTTTCCTTGCTCAACTCAAATATCCACCATATATAGATTGTGGGAGGCACAAAGGTTCCATTGCTATTACATAAGAGTAGTTCAAACAATTCTCTCCAGAGGGAGCCACAGATTAATTATTTTATCAAATGACCTCCAGAGGGAGCCACATATCAATGTAGTTTATAAAATGATCTCCTGAGGGAGACATATATCAGTGTAGTTTATTAAATGATTTCCAGAGGGAGCCACATGTCAGTGTAGTTTATCAAACAATCTCCAGAGGAAGCCACATATCAGTGTAGTTTATCAAACGGTCTCCAGAGGGAGCCACATATCAGTGTAGTTTATCAAATGGTCTCCAGAGGGAGCTAGTGAGTATCCTGTGCTGATGATGCTTTCTTCTCCTGGGGCTCCAAGATCCCGCTATGTAGTTTCTAGTACATCCCCATCTCTTCCAAAATACTCTTGGGTTCCTCCGATTCCTGTTAGAAAGGAAAAAGAAAATTGCAAAACAAGAAAATAAATGCTATCTTTGAAATCAGTCAAATTTGATTCAGTTTAAATAAAATTGGTATAATACATATTTTAAATGTGAATTTAGGTTTTGGTTAATTTATTTACTTTAAAATTTCAATCAACAAGTACATGTGTCAAGGGCATCTCATTTTATATCCATTAAATGTGAAATTTAATAATTTGGTAAGGTGGTAAAATTATCAAAAATCAATCTGAAATTGGACCTTTTGGCGCAAATTTTAGAAATATATATCATGAACCTCATAACAATTATAAGAATTCCAATTACAATCTCATGCTTACTACTTCCTTATCACTTAGGATTGGGATTTAAAAATTATTATCCTTTTTGAACTTAAAAGTTTATCGATCGTAGACAAATTTTGAGTCAATTCCAAAAAAGTTAAAGAGTTGTTAAATATGTGTGATTGGTAATTAGTTTTAAAATGATTAAGTGCTGTGCAATGAATAAAGTATTGAAGTGAGTCATAAATAATAAAATGCTTCAAAAACTATATTTTCATTGACTAAAACACAAATTGCATACTTTATACTAAATGTCTTAGTCAAAAACAAAATCAAAATCAAAATCAAATCATAAATTTCAACACAAATACCCAAAAACTACCAACACAAATAAAGGTGAAAATTGACAAGATCAAAAATATATGCGGTGCTTAAAGAGCAAAATGCATATCTTAAAATATCTAAATGCAGCTATAAATATTTGTGAACAAAAGCAAAAAATAAATGCATAACTGACAAAAATATGAAGAGCACATGCTGATATAGAACCAAATGGTAGTTATCTGTGCCAGGCAACATTAGCAGTCATCCCAGCATGTTATACTAGAGGAGTCAAGCTACCATCTAAAAAGAAAAAACATCCATTAGTTTCCATTCCCCTAGATAGTAGGGAAATGGATATCAAGAATCACCAGCCCATTCATGCTTGAAGCACCCTGGTCAGCTCCAATATTGGCCAATATTGAAGAAAATGAAGTTTAACCCTTATGCTGCTGGTGGCTAATTTGACCAATACAGAATGATGTTCATCAAATCTCTACCTACAAATACTCTGTTTCAAATATTTTCTAACTTTATGCTAAATTCCAAATTAACCACAGGTTCAGACACCACTGCCAAGTGGATCTCCAAGCATGAATGGATTAAGAATTGAATTTTTTGGTTCATATTCTTATTCATTTTACTTGTTGGTAGGGTTTTCATTAATATTTTATCTTCAAATACCTCCAAAATAGACACTGATTAGAAAAAGAGAAATAAAAATTAGGGCTTTTCATTTGAGGTACTACTGAAATGAATGAGTTAGGGGAATATTGGTTAAATAGTTAATAATTTAGCTTAAATCTTATTCATACTCAAATGCAGATACTATCAGAAAACTGGGGTATATCCAAGGAATATGCTAAGAATCAGACCCTCCCTGTCTTAACCCATTCACACTCTGAGTTCCTTTGGAAAGTATCCTGTGCTACTCTCATACTTATGAAAATGACTTCGGAATAAAGCGAAAGTTCACAAAATATTTAAAGGAGAGATGTTGTATGGCATCTGATCAACATTTCTTCATCAAATGTTCTCCAGAATATGCATTTGTAAGTAAAATGATTCCAAATTGTCAGGCCTGTTATGGCCATTTTGAGTGTAAATGGGTTAAGTATTCAATACCAAAATGCCAGGAACTTGTATGTGGAAATTAAATGACTTCAATATTCTCAGGAAATATAGCCTGATTTTTCTAAAATATTTGAACAAAATGATTTTTTCATTTTCAATTTCAAAATACTTTTATAAAAATGGAACAATTATCAAAGAATGCCAAGTAGTTGAGCAAGGATTTCAGATATTTCATAAATTACACCTTGTTATATACAGCTGATTTTCCTAGGTATCTGTAATTGTGGTATACTGTGTGATCTACTTAATATTCACAAACACATGCAAATGTATCTCCTTGATCAACTTAATTAACCCATTCCTGACCAAAGTACCATGATGTATGAATTAACCCTTGCATTGCCAGTGTTACCTTTGAAAGTGTCATTGCATGCTATGATACATTGGAAAAATATTCTTAACCCATTAATGCTTAAAAGATCCTCTAGAATTTGTCGTCTCGATCTATAATAATTTTAATTGTAACTTTGCAGTGGAAAATGATTTTACAAAATATTTGAAAAAGAGTTGCTGGTATTGTTCTGATTTACATTTCCCCTACAAATATTTTCCAAGCTATGTTTTTGCTTGAATGATTTCATTAAAACTGTCAGACTGTTTATTTTGGCCACTGTGAGCATTAATGGGTTAAATAAAACATGGAATCGCAAAGTACTACTACAGTCGAGAGAAGTTGGTATTTTCTTTAAGCAATACCAAAATATATGAGATATATTTGACAGTATTTTGTTTATAACAGTATAAGGCTCAACAAGCCTTTCTATGAATTACTGAAATTGGCCTTTTGTAAAATATTCATCCTCATATATAACACATTTTCAGATTTTAGACTTAGAAGGATGCACAAAGAATGAATGGGTGGGTTAAGCATTAATATGTATTATACAAGAAATAAACCTGCTGAAATAAAACCAACACAAATAGATGCCTTGAAAATGTTGTTGTAGTTGTTGTTATTACAATTCTATTGTTTTTTGCTCACCCTTGTAAACATGATGTCTATACCTATGATTCCCTTTGTTCTTCATCAAGCTGAAAGTGCAATTCCCAGAACAATACATCCTATTGTTTTAAGAACAATACATCCTTTTGTTTTAAGGCCATTAACAAATTAAGCCAATATCAGTGAAAAGATGATGCCAGTGGTAAGATTATCAATATTTTGACAAAAATGACTAATTAGCAACTATGGCAAACTCCTGAGATAACATTTAAAATCGCGTCATTTCTTTTTGTAGATGATAGGTAAGTCAACTAAATTGAAGTTTAACAAAAAGAGCTTGCCATTCTAATTCATATCATATTTTATTATCTTATTGATATTTATCAAATTTTACATAATTCTTTAATTTTTTATTGTTAGTTGGAGTATTCTTTTAATTCTAATTGTTTGTTGGAGTCTATGTAACAAAACTCTTTTAATCTGAAATGAACATAATAAAAAAAATCCATACTTTCCTAAACAAATTCTACTTTAATATTGAAAGTTGAAATGATTCTATCTATACATTTAATCTCTTTATTGAAATTTCTCACAAAATCTATAATTATCACTTATTAAATTCCTGGGTTTTTTTTTGTTTCCATATGAGAACAATTTAACCTTTCATGCCTAGAATACTCCTTGACAAATGTCAATTGGATCTTTCTTTTGAAAATGCAGCTAGAATTTATACTATCTACTATAGTAAATAGTTTTGTATTAAATACAAATTTGAAAATTAATGGACTATTTCCTACTCTTAAAAAAGAACCTTTAAATATTTAAAACTACATTGATTTGGTCTGACATGTACAATCAATTCAAAACCAGGTCCTTATATTACTTTACTAGGTCCTTACACTAACTTATATCATGATCAATAAATGAAATGATGATCAACTATTATAGTTTGATAGAAAGAATCTATATTGTAATGCAAAGAAATATACAGTTATGCCACAACTACTACTACTACTATAAGGCCTTATAAACAAACACACAGCTCTGAAAAATACACATACATTAAACATGCCAGGAAAAATAAAGTGTGCAATTCTATTTTTCAAGTGAGTGCACAAGTTGCAATAAAGATTGCAGGTGCAGGTAAATAAGTGTATTATTATAAACCATAGATAAAACTTATTGTCTGAATGAGAAATTATTTATTTATTGAATTATTGCCCATGTGATAAAATCTCTTATCAACTTGGTATGAAATGATTCCCTTGTTGATTGAGTTTGACTGAAAGGTAACATTAACCCTTATGCTGCTGGTGGCTAATTTGGCCAATACAAAATGAGGCAAAAAAACTGAAAATGACCAAAACCCTGGCACATGGGTACTTATCTGAGAATACTAGGTGAGAGCTATCCAATGAATACCAACATGACAGGGTTCAGATGGTTTTCAAAAATTGTTGCGTTCTTGTGCTTTGGACGAAAGTAGCCTTAGCATTGGAAGGGTTAGATAACCACTTAGGTGTGAAATAATGTGAGTGATACCCTGGATATAATGATTTGCTTATTACCCTTAAAGGTTTGAAATATAGGAAGTATTGGCCAAGGATGAACAGAGCCACTTATTGCCCCCATATGTTGGAAGTAATACAAATATAGCTGAAGGATGAAATAATTCACGCATTGCCAAGATGGGGGTGAAATAATACACTTATTGCCCTACGCTACAGTCTTTAATGGTGATTTCTACTAACACACAGTGCAGGTCAAATATCTGTGTCCTACAAAAGTACATGAGGACTCTGTATCCAGTAAAACAAATAGCACAAAAATCTGCAACAGGACAGTTTAACCCATTCATGCTTATAACACCCAAAATGGCCAGCCTATTTTGGTGACATTGTTTTTAAAATGCACATCACAGAAAATATTTGTAATGAAAATCTTTATCAGGATTTAAATAACAACTCTTGCTTGAGTATTTTGTAAATCAATGTATTGTTTCTGGGTTCTTTTCAAAGGTATATATCCAGAGACTTTTCAAGGGGAACATGACATATTTTAAGAGGAATTGGTGGCTAGGTTGTTTTATTGTTTTAATATTTTGCTCATGATTTTTTTTAATTTTTGAAATATTTTGGTTTTTATTCAGTAAAGGATATAAGCATGATAATACAACAGATTGAATATATCATAACAAACAATATTTGCTAATGATGCTCTTTTCAAAAAGATATCACAAAAATAGACAAGCCTTTTTGTGCAATCCAATCATGAATGGATAAAATAAATAAAACATTTACTGAATTGGATTTTCATGATATTTACTCCCTCAAATATAAAGCATTTGCAAAAGGAGACTAAAGATCATATGCAAATCAGTGCAAACTGTAAACCGAACAAAAACCATGTCAACAACATCAAAGTATTTATCACAAAAAGCCCATAAAACACCATAATAAAACAACAGAAATCTGCAATGAGTGATGACAGTTGAGTCTATGTGATCTATCTTTACCCATTAATGCACTCGAGTAACTCTTCAAATTGTTGTCTGGACATTTAATACTTTTGACAATAACTTGTAAACGAAGAATAGATTTACAAAATATATGAAGGAGAGTTGTTGGCAATGTTCTGATTAACATTTCTCCTTAAAATATTTATCCTTCTATGCTTTTTCGGAAAGATTTCACCAAATTGTCAAGCCTTCTTTGGCTGCTGTGATCATTAATGGGTTGAACATAAATTAACCAAAACCGCCTGACAATTTTTGGTGTTATCTCTCTAACAAAAGCAATATTTAGAAAATATTTCAAGGAGAGTTATTCACCAGAAGTATATCTACAACTTTTCTTCAAATAATTTGTGAAGTTACGCTTCATTTCAAAGTTATTTTCAAAAGTTTGAAAGGTCCAGACGATACTTGTCAAGTAGATTTCCAGGCATCAACGGGTTGTGTAGAATCAATGGAGAACACGCGTTACTAAATATCCAGGGGGTGATATGGGTGATATGCCAGTCACATGGTCTTTGCCAGCAGGGCGTCTGGGTGCCTTTTTGGACACCCAAACCCTTAAAAAGTACCCCTCAGGACACCCAATTTTTTTTGTGTGGAATTTCTAAAAATCTCAATCTCAAGCTTATAATTGAATTTTTTCATCTCCTTATAATGCCCATGACATTGATTAATGATATCATGCCTTATTTTGATGAATTTATACATGTTTATGGTTGAGATATGAGTATATTGTGATCCCCCTTAAAAATTTGGACGCCCCAAAAATTTACAACTGCCAATTTTAGGCACCCAGTTTCTAAATCCTGGCTAAGACACTGATGCCAGATAAAAATTCAACCCTGCATCATTGGCCTGAGATTGGTTAATAGCAATAAAATATAATATTGTCCATTATATTGTTAATTCATAAAAGTAAGATCTTGATAATATCAATGTTATCACAGGGATTTACTATTATTTGAACTAATAATTGCATTTGCATTAAGTCCTAGCAGACAACAATGCAAAGCACTCATTGTTATAGCACCCATTGTTATTTATTATTATTTTTGCATGTTCCCCATTGTTTCTGTTATGTGACATTTGTAGACTATCATAGCGAGACAGTATCAAATAAGAAGAATCCACAAGTAATGGCTGCAATCAAACACATACAGCATGCTCTAAATGAAACAGAAAATATATTATTAACAGAAAACTAGGACCCATCCGTGCCTGCAATGCCCAGAAATGGCACGATTACTATGTCAATATCTTTGTGAATTGTGACCACTACATTTTTCAAAATATGTTTCAGAAAGATATGTATATCAGTACATAACTCACAACTCTCTATCAACTTTTTTTTCAAAAGATGCTTTCATTCTTAAGATGTCACTACATAACAATAAGGCCTTTTTAGGCAGTACAGGCACAGATAGGTTTTTATGTGTATCTAAAAAAATATAAATAAATGAAAACAAAAAACAACTTATTATCAAAATAATGACAACTTGCCCCACGGAACATGCAAGTATAATTATTTACCTTGGGAAGCTCTTAAGAACGCAGCTAAGCTACTGAGAAAAAGCTTTGCAGGAAGAACATTGCGCTTCAGCATCTCTCCATCATTCATCCAAAGAAAATAAATTACTTCTTTACTTTATTTTCCTCTGTTCTTTTCAAAATACTATAAAACATTTTGTAATCACAATCCTTTTTGTTTATGGTATCTCTGCATATCTTTTATTTGATTTGGCAGTGGCCATTGCATCATAAACATTAGGAAATCCCTATCAGCCATCTTTAAGCAGGGGTCCAGCATTAACTACTAGCCCCATTGCATGAGGCTACAGGAAATTATGTGGGGCCATTATAATATTTGACTTTGTAGCCCTGCTGGCTATAAGAAAAGTGACATTTTAAGATTATGCCCCTAAAGAGGAATATCAAGAATATGATCAGTTGAAGAACACCATTTGACACATCAGCTGTTTTAGTACAGTTCCAAAATGAAATATGACAGTGAAAATTTAAATCATTTGCTTGAAATAGGCATTTTCCGAGATTTACGTGTTTTTTTTTTATCTATTCACAGGTTTTTTAGTTTTGAATGGGCACTGGGTGGGCATTGGAATGGCGGGATGTCACAAAATGTATATTCTCTAAAGTAACAGTTACTTTTTAAAGGTATGGCGGCTTATTCATTGAGAAGTTGTTACACAAAGAGTGTAGATTGCTAATAAACACCCAAGTCCATCACCATATTAGTGTTATAAGTGCAGATTAAAGAAATAACATTAGTAGGTATATGTCAATTGATTGGAAAGTAGATGAAAAACAACAAATGGTTATACTTCATGTAGGCTTGTGAGAAGTCTACCAGTATGCAACTTTTGGTCTCATGAGAGAAATCATAAGGTTGATGGATATGAAAGTTAGGCCCCCCAAATTATTTTCTGTCTGTTGTAAGGGTGAAAGGTTTAGTTCATTGAAATATATCTTAATTCATCCGTTTAATTAGAGAAAAGAGAGTTCAACACAAGCATGAGTAGGACTGGCAATGTATGGGATAGCCCTTTCTGCTTAAGTACAGGTAGCTTTAAAACCTTTAGTTTAACCATGGAAACTTTTCCAAGGAGTGTAGCAGAATAGGACAATAACAATAAACAAAGTAGCCTAAATGATCAAGAGTGTGATTAACCCATTAATCCTTAAGAGCTTCTCTAGAAATTGTTGTCTGGCTCTGTGATATTTTTGATAATAACAATGGAATTAAAGAGATAGTTTTACGAAGCTGTGAGCATCAATGGGTTAAGCACCTATTGGGTTAGTAACTTGTCCTTCATTGTAGCCCAGCTATGCCAGAAAATACTAATAGCAAAAAACGGACTAGTATAGATTGTTGCACAAATATTAAGATGTTAAATTCATATTTTTTGATAATTTTCGTTGTTTGATAAATAAAGATTTTGGTTGGACAAGCAGCAGTTTGAGTACTGCTGGAACATTTCTAGTGTTACTAGCCCTTCTTGGCAAGTAGAAGCTGGAATTTTGTTTTTCGTCACTTTTTCTGCCATACTGTAGATGTGTGTAATCATTTTGTGACCCTGGTCAGGTAATAACAAAGAAGAGATTGTTTTTACTAATCAGCTCTGGTAGCTGTTTATTACTGTAGTTCATTACAGACACATACACAAGAACAATGTACCACCATCATCATAGAAATCTACTACACAAATATCATCCCAAACACTTCCTCATTGTCAACCCTCAAGCAGCCAGCTTTTAATTGCTTATTTGCAATTACAGGTAATTTTACTCAATTAAAGGTAACTTTACTCAATTAAGTGCTGACTTTTCCTCAACCCCTTGCAAGAAAGCATTGTTCTTTATTGCTAACTAACATTTACAGGTTACATAACTCAATTAAAATGGTACCTACCAGCATCTTAGCCAGGATTTACAAACTTGGTGCCCAAAATTAGAAAATCTAAAAATTTCGGGGCACCTTACTTTTCCAAAGGGGACCCAATATAGATAACAACCGTACACATGTACTTACTTATTGTAAGAATGCATAATATCCGTAAACAATGGTTCTTATATTTAGGTGAAAAATATTCAATCACATGCTGGTTATTGACATTTTAAGAAATTCTTCACAAACAATTGTGCATCCTGAGAGGTTTTGAAGGTTTATTCAATTGTATGATGGAAATTGACATTTCTAGAAATTCTTCACAAAAAGTGGGTGTCCTGAGGGTTTTTTGAAGGTTTAGGTCCAGATGACACCCAGACTCCCTGCTGGCTAAGACTATGCTCCCCTCTCTTCCTCATCCACTTGCAAGAAAGCAATGTTCTTAATTGAAAATTAGCAGTAACAAGCAACTCAATTGAATTCCCATCTACCCCATAACAAGAAGGATTACAAGATGTCATTTTCAACTTCAACAAGACCCATTTTACAGAGGTTACACTCCGTCACAAATCATGGCATATATCAATAATGGGACTATCCTTTGACCTTAGTTAAGGCATTCCCATTTCCTAATATGGTGAGTCACTTTTTAGAATCACCACATACGGTCATCTGCCACCAACTTAGGCAAGGCCCTTATAATAGGGCAAACATTCAAATAACTGAACATTGTTTTTTTTATCAAATTTGATCAAATTTTAGGATTATCAGGTGTAATATACCAAAATCTACAATTCAATTTCATAATGTTTTATGCCTTTTAAAAAAATCAACAAAGTTTAAGAAATTATTATCAAAGTAGTTTCTGAAAAGGCATAGGAAAAGATGACCTATCATGTTTGATTATCATTAATAAAACACTGCAGATCCAAAACTTGTTATAAACAAGTCTTTAAATTTTGTGTTTGATATATAGCTTTAAAAAGGTAAAAGCAAAATTGGATGGAAATGTATCAATATACATGGGGAGCATAAGAAAGAGAACAGATAGTGTAAATTGATATTCAGTAATCCCAGAAAAAATATTAATTCTTTTCAGTCAAGAAGGCTATATAATTAAATCAAATAGTTTTTGGGAAGCACACATTAGGTCAAACCATTGTTTCCTTTCGGAACAGGAACTTCTCCACTCTTACACAACAGCAAGATGAATACCTCATTAATTGTAACACTTTTTAATAAACCAACACAATACATTTTTCACTGTATTAGTGTAAATTTGAGTCGCTACTAATGAACCCTTTTTTTGGCACTTAGTGTTCGCATTAAATGTGTTTTAGGGTATTTACCTTATAAGAGTAGACACATATCCTCATTTGTTCTGCTGGCTAACAAATGATTCTATAACTCGTCGTCCCATAACATTTGATTTCTTGTAGCAATGGATGTATCATAATCAGTTAAAGGGCAAATGCACCATCAGAAAGATTTAGGTTCAAAATGATCTTTTACATGTCACCTTTCAAATAAGACCTCCCCCGAACCTGTCCTCTTCAGCACTACTCAGTTATAGCTCACAGAAGTTCAGCAAGCAACAGTCCTAAGGCAGCTATACAGGGCCTCCATGCATCCCAAGATGCACTCTGTTTTTGACACCTTCTTAGCACCAGCCTCTGTCACTAGTGCTTCAGAGATAGCAGTAGCAGAGAAGCCTGCATGGCTTTCCCTTTCTTGCTAATTTTTATTCCTGGCTCATCCCTGATCACAATTTTTGGAAGCAAATAAAACTTCAAGAAGTAAAACTTACATAGTATGGCAGAATTGAGCGATTCAGGAATTTGGAGGAATGGAAATATCTGACTCACCTAGGGAACTTCTCCCTTAGACCCACATGATCCTTTACTCAATGGTGCCAGGTTCTTTACTCAAAGATAGCATCTTGATAACAGGAAGTGAAGGAATACACATACTAATAAGTCCTACACTATTCCCATGAGTAACTGCTAACTGACACAAGTGTTGCAATTTCCTGTAAGTGATTAGCACAAACTGATTTCATAGCAATTAGGAAGTAATGGTTTCTACCCCAAAATAAGCTACAAATCAAAGACTAGTCACATAGTATAACTTCCAAGGATTGTTTGAATATACAATAGGAAATTGAAGAAGTTCAATCTTTGGGAATTGTGACAACTTATTGAAAGCCAGTAATGAAAAGCTAAGCAGGAAAGGGGAGCCCAGCCCCCTATTACTGCTATCTCTTAGGCACTAGTGACACAGGCTGGTGCTAAGAAAGTGTCAAAAACAGAGTGCATCTTGGGATGCATGGAGGCCCTGTATAGCTGCTTCAGGACTGTTGCTTGCTGAACTTCTGTAAGCTATAACTGAGTAGTGCTGAAGAGGACAGGTTCGGGGGAGGTCTTATTTGAAAGGTGACATGTAAAAGATCATTTTGAACCTAAATCTTTCTGATGGTGCATTTGCCCTTTAATTCTTATTGGGCAGCCAAACTCCCCCTACTGGTCAGACTATAAACTAGAGACTCTTCCATTCATCTGAAGCTACTGGTACAGGAAATGCCAGGTACTCAATGATCCACTGTGATTCAGATAAGTATGGGGCATGTTGAAAAACAGATTTTAGTGCAGCACCAGCACAGCCACCTACTGGCCATACTAGGTACTAACGACAGTCCATTTCAATGGTACCAACTGGTGCAAAAAATGTAAGTTGATAAAAAATTCCAACATGATTCAGCAAAGTCAATTTGCTAAAAGACTAAATACTTAGAAATGTAAGTTATCTGAGAAAACACATAAGTGTTCCTCCTTCAATTAAGTCCCTTCCACACTTAACCCTTCATTAACATCTTCATCAATTGACTTTTTTATAAGTCCCATACTTAATTTTGTCACCGAATGATTTTTTTAATAAGAGGTCCGATACTCCATTTGAATACCCTATAGTTGAATACCCTACATTTCCATTTAAGTCCACTGTTATAGTTGTAAGAAAAGACACAAACATAATTAAACCTAAAATTTGGAGGAGATCTATGAAAAAACGTTGAGGGGCACTGGCTGTTCTTCTGTACCAGAAGCTTTTGTATTTATCTGTACCATAATGGCCTAGTTCACATCCACTCTAAAACACTTTGATGTTGAAGGAAACCTCAGGCTCAGAGAAAATAGTCAAATCAATACAAAAAGACACCTCTTGAAAAACTCTATATCAAAAGACCTGTTCCAAAGTTTCCCATATGAAAAATGCATTATTCTTTACACATAAAGGACAAACATCTAACTTCAAAGACCATAATAATAAATCTCGGCAGTTATCCAGACAAGTATGCGAAAATCCTCTTCTGGTATTTGAATAAAAGACACTTATTTTCCCAAAAGCGTTTGAGATTATTGGAGTGGTGCTAACTAGGTCATCATGGAACTTAACAGTATCAATTACCTCTATTTGCTTTAACCACCTATCTCCCAAAATGCTTGAGTAGGATGTTCTCTAAGAATTGAAAGCAGGAGCTCCTCAAAATGGTCCAATAATGACCAATACACTCATATTACATTGATTAAGGAATGCTTTGAGTTAGGACATGTTGTGATTGAAAATTACTAACATTTGACCCTGCCGATAAATGTGAGTTTAAATTATTTCTTAAAATATGTGGTTTATCTCTAGGTATAAACATTGGCCATCTTGTGAAATATATAAAGTGTCCATAAAAAGAGTATGACTTCCCCAAGTTTGGAAGTTCAAAATGGGATGGTCCAATTTTGCTTCGATGGCTAATTTTTTGCACATTGTGGCAGCAGTAAGACTAGAGTTTAACATCCTATTGAGACATGTGGAAAGATAAGTGTACCATATCCAACCTAACAGTTGCACTTCATACCTATAATTCATACACTAAACATTGATGGGGGTGTGGGCAAAGAAGGATATCAAGATTTTGGCAAATAAACTATAACGTTTCAAGTCCAGAAAATCTCAATATATCAAAATGCATTTGTTTTGTTATGCAGACAGTAAAATATTTAGGCTATTTAGATTTTACGCAAGATATGAGGTTAACTATCACATTCAAAGAGCCTAATGCATACATTTCAGTTCATTTAGAAGGTGTTTTGCAAAGAATTATAAATATGTAAAAGCAAAATGCAATTTACAGGTAATCCACAAAATTGATATCATGGACAGAATATTAAGATTTTTATCAACTTTTAAACTATTTTAAATCGATACTTTTTTTGAAAAGGTAGCAAGGTAAAATTATTTTTAAATGTTGAAAATATTTCAAATGAAGAATTTTTTTGCAAAAGAGACATATGCATTGCATCTGGGAGAAAATATACCAAAATGATCCGAAAACGTATATGATAACAAGTATAGATTTAATAAGCATATGTGGTGCACTCTTTAAGGTTGAATATGGTAATTACGCAAGTTGACCTACATTCTAGAGCAGGGGAGAACAATGGGATAGACTATTGTCTCATCGTCCAATCAGCATGCATCATACCCTTGATCAACCCAGACCGTGATCTTCAAAGAAACCTTGGGGCGTTTCCTCCTGTAGGTGGCGATAAAAAGGGGAAAGATTGCGTCATTTTCTTGCTTGTCAGCACCAAAAAACTATTGGCCGTTTGAAAATTTTTTTGGACACCCTTATTCCAGGATTGTTTTTTGTGTTGTAATATCTATGCATACTTTTATGGATGTGCTGTGATTTGAAAGAAAATTGGACACCCTTATTCAAGGATTGTTCGTTGTTATTTTCATTGTAATATCTACTCATAATATTATGGATGTACTGTGATTGACATAAAAGAAATGAATAAAAAATCATTTGAAAAAAATAAAGATTGTTCAGTTGAGATATTTCTGCAATTTTTCCATGATTTAAACCAAATAAGCTGGTTCAATAATTTAATCAACTGATAAAATCAGATAGATACAAAGATGTCTCAATGAACAATATTCAATTCCAAAATCATTATTTTACAAAAATAAGGTATTGGCAAAAGAAAATCCAATTTTCAAGGAGGAGAAAATAACTCTCATACGTTTGTACTTTTTTAAGCACCCAATTTCTAATTGACAGCATTTTTCAATTGTTCAATATATGTTCTATTTGCAAAAGTGAATTTCTCTGAATGAAAAAATTGTTACACAGACATCTGAAAAATGTTAAAAGATAATTCCTAATTTTATATTATGGAAGAGAAATAATTCCTGAAGTATCCAAAGATTCCTTCAAACGGCCAATAGCTATCAGAGAATGGTGTCTTGAAATCGGCGCCATTGTTGTTTTCAACGTTTCCTGGGTGTGAATTGAAATAAACGACTCCTCCAGATATAAAACTGGGTGAACAACAGGCTTTCTCACATAAGCCTAGATTCAAAATAATCTAGGGTGTTCAAAATTGGGTACAGGCAGGTTGAGGGTGTGTAAAAAGGCATGTTTTCAGTTAGTTTGTGAAAAATTACAACGGGTTTGTCTAATGGGAGTTCCTACTAAGTCTCTACAGTGAAGAAGCACACTCTACATTTTTCCCCATGAATTGAAATCTAATGCATTTCACCATATATGGACATGCATGAAATTCCAATCATTATTGTTCCATAGTGAATTATCATACTTATAAGTGGTTGTGGTTAAAACATAAGTTGAATAATTGACCTAAAATACTGTCATGTGGGTATTCAATAAAAATACCCTTTTCTATTTTCCATCCACCACTAGATATCCACATTTCTGTACAACATGCACACAAGATCCGTTCACATACATACATTCTCAGACAATATCATAATGCTTTACATCATTGTAAATATCGCAAGACACTTCAATACATCAGACAATAATTAACCCACTCATGCTCAGAGCTATTGAATAAACAAGAGCGACGACTGTGGCGTCAAGTGGTTGGTTTCTTTTGAGGGTTCATTGGCCTTATTTTTTAAATATCTCTGTTGCTTAGTTTCTTTTTTGTTTTTTAAAGTGTTTTCAATAATTAATCTCCTCATGCTCAGAGTTTTCAAATAAAAAATAAATCTATAGACATTCTGATATTTACTGGAGTAATTTGAGCATAAAGCAAGAATATGAAAATGTAGTTAAAAGATATTTCACTTATCATGTTAATCATTTCCACTTCAAATTAACTGATTTCAGTTATATACAATTGAGTAACAGATACACTTACTACCAAAATCAAGAACCAAAAAATAGCTCCAAATTTGTTTAAATATCATATAAGGCACTTGTGGTTAGCTTTATGACATCTAATACCAGACCTACAAAATAAACCTATCATACTGACAATAAAAACTAATTCACCTATTTCTTTCATCCCCTAGATTCACTAACTCATGGGGTCAGTCTGCCAGTGTGGTTAGGCGGTGGTTTTCGCCGACTGCCGGGTACTCCGGTTTCCTCCACTACTTACAACTGGCTAGTCAAGAATTAGCCACAATTGGCATAAATGTGACGAAAAACGAAATTTCAAAAATGTCTCTAGCTCAAAAGGTTATGGCTGAGCCCAGCATGGCAAAGGATCCCACTGGTCTGATCCTAGTCATGAAATAGCCACGTGGACGGATTTAAGATTGCAAAGATTTGTAAATTTCCATTGAAGATTATAGCATACTTAGAAGGGCTAAAAATTTAGTGTTTGTAGAGATTTTTATTAAAAAATTAAAAGGAAATAAATGTTAGGCTTTCTAAATAAAAATTATAACTTGATTATTCAATTTATCCAAAGAACAACAAAGAAATATCTAAAAACAAACGAATAAACTATCATTGCAAGGATTATGTGTGAGTGTCTTCCTATCATTTCTAAATCCATTGGACGGATTATATCAATATTGCTGGCAAGAATATTTATGGGCTATATACATTTGTTCTTTTGTTAACTGACACTTGTGGATATTCTTGGGCTTTTGTCTCTGCGAAAACCTGGTCTCTCGCTGGATTCCTACACATTAAAATATTAACAAAATTATGCATAATTTCTCCTGATAACTATTGAAAGGATTCTACCCGGTTGAGTGGATAGAAGCCTTTACAGATCTGTTAGACTACAAGGATGTCTGGGCATGAGAGGGTTATTATTGCACATGTATTGTTATAATTATTAATTAACATGTTTAGCTAGTTTTGACACTATCCTAAGTAATTTACTTGCATGTACCTTATCATTAAAAGGCAATTAAGGTAAGAAAGACAGACTGCCCTTGCATAACTCAAAGTGAAAGAGAACACCAAGCTTTTACTTTTTACTGATATTTCTTAAATAACAGAAATATTCTTAAGTCATCTGAATGGTACATATTTAGACTAGCTTCAATGAATATCATTGTGATTTCTTCCAAAATTATTTTTTAGTATCAAAAATTTCCCAAAAATCCAAAGATTTTTGTTCTGTTTTTTAAAGATCCTTCATATTTTGTCTAGTATACTTAGCATTCAATGATAAGCCAGCACATGCACACACACACACACACACACACACACACACACACAAACATACAGAGGCACAATTTTACTCGCTTATAATGCCATTCCATTCGCTATGTAACAACCACAGTGGGGGTAAATGCCATTTTGGGTTTTTTAATGCTGATTATGGCCACTAGGTGGCGGAATGTGTTTATGTCAATCCATACTCTTTAAGAGCCACATCTAGCGCCTCGTCCTTAGAAAATAAAGCAAAATGAAAAGAGGATATTAGTAAACCAGCAAGAGAGATGGTGAGAAGGCTAGAACTGAGTGATCCAGAATAGGCTAGGATTGACACAGACACATAGAGGTACCCTCCACAGCAGGGACTGCAGATTCTCATTGTACTAAACCCATGTATCGCACAGGTAGTATGTTTACATGGTGGCCATAGTTGGCAAGTACTAAATACACCTTAAAAACTTTTTAAAACAAAAAAATATTGCACCTAACAAACAGATGCCTGGGATCTTCTTAATCCAATCGTGCTTTACAGTTCTTCAGAGAATGGTTTTACAAAAGAGTTGAGGCATTTACTGGAGAGTTGTTATTACGGTTCTGATTCACATTTCTCCTTCAAATGTTTCAACATGGGGCATCGGATCACTGATGATTGTGAAAATTACTTTGGGAGTTAAGAGAAAGTTACAAAACAATATTTTGTTGGTTGATCAAATTTCGCTCTGAAATATTTTCCAAAACGGATATTTCAAAGACACTAAGCATGTTTTTTTCATGATTAAGTTAATGCCAAGAACAGACAAGTGCTTCAGGACTTAGAATAAGGCCAAGTATGTGTTTCAAATTAGATATTTGATAAGAAAAATGATGGGTGTATGATACCAATTTAGTTAAGCTCAAAAAGATATGCACTATTGAATAACTGAGAATAATTTTTCCTTCAAAGGCTAAGAATTATTGGGTTTCAGGCAAGACACCAAAAGAAATTTGAGGAGGTGTGGCTATTTAATCCATGGTTCGTTTTTTTCTTTCTTTTCCTGTAATATTTCAGATTTCCAGGAAAGAAGTAATATCTTTCAAACAATCTTTAGGTTCCTCCTTTTTATATCTGCTGCATAACCTTTTTTAGAAACACTCCAATACATATTGTGATATTGTAAAAAACTTCAAATCATGAATAAAGTAAAAGAAAATTAAAATTGATCTGCAAACCCCTGTGGAGGGTGGTTTGTATTAGTTATGGCAAAGACATTGGTTAGCTACAGTGTGAGTGTAGGTATGTGAGCATAGTGCATCATGGGTAACGACGTAGTTACAACATCACCACATTACAATAACTACTAGACACCACGCCAAGCAAAACTCTGTATCAGCATCAGGGAACAGTGGGAGGGGGGAAACTAGAGTATGTGAGGAGCTTTACTATGTAAAGAAGGCATCATGAATGAGGGAGAGGGGGGGGGGGGAGGGGGGGGGGAAGGAAAGGGAAAGGTTAGGGGCATATCTGTATATATGTATATCAGCATCACTGTGCTTGGTTGAGAGGACAGGCACACAATGGGGGGGGGGGGGGGGCAAGATAATGTTGTCAAATTCTACTTAAGACAATAAACTATACATGAAAATGGTAAAGTGATAGTTTCAGTGCCTATATTGAAATCTTAAACTGACAGTCTCTGGTGAGTTTGAAATATTTGTTTAATGCCTTTTTTCCTGCCCTATTGAGGTTTAATTCTGACTGGTCAGATAGTCTTGGCAGAGGAAACAGGTGATTCTGAGGAAAACCACCACATAACCCCAAGTCACTGGTGACTTCCTCACACTCTTCAAGCTGAATACATGGGTGAGTAACATCAAGTAGTCAATGGCAATACATTAGACAGCTTGGCTATTGGGGCTGGCCTTAAAGGGACGGTGAGTGAATGAAGAATATTGGAGGGTGAATGATTAATTGTGCAAATCTGTGTGGTCGTAGCGTGAATGGTAAAGAAAGAAATTCAGGGGGTTCTACGTGTACTTTACTTTTCATTCATGAAATATCAATTAAAGTAAAATTATATGAGTTTTTCAATATTCTTTGAGTTTTAGCTTTCTTTTAAAATCTTTCCTTGAAATCAGGTAATGAAAGTCCCTGTCAACTAACATAAACCTTTCTGTGTTGCATAAGTACATAACTTACTATGGGTTGAGGAATAAATGATTAAAATGAGCTATCCTTATGCTAGCTATCCTACAAATATAGGACCTCATGTTAGGAATAAGCTTTCAAATAAGCAATGCTGATTCACCATATGAACTGTATGATTTCATACTAAAATATTCGAGTTTGAGACACTTGTTGACTGAAATTGGACCTCATAACTAAAAATAATGGGATTATAGTCAAGATTTTATGTAAGTAGAACCTTAGCGTCTAAAAGGTGTCTCATTGTAACTCCACAATCAGATCTTGAAAAGTTATAGTCGCTAGTCAATTTTCTGAGTTTTCGTCACTTTTTCTGCCATATTGAGACTTAGCTGTGACAAGCCAGTTGAAAGTGGCGGAGGAAACCAGAGTACCCGGCAAAAACCATTACCTCACCCCAATTCACTGATTACTTTTTCGTATGCCCTGGCCGAGATTCAAACCCTGGCAGGTCTAGTCTCTACCAACCAATTAGAAATGAGAAGCTATCCATAAGGTGTTTAAATCAAACTAGATAACTATCCAATATTGAGACATTCCCACTGAAGAGGTTTCGCAACTAGCAAATAAATTAAATGCTATCTTAACGTTATTTTTGATTATGTTTAAAATACAACAAATATGGTGGCTGTTTATCTCTATCTAAATAAATTCATATAAATACTGATAACATTCCATGTTGAAAACACTATATAGGTAACTTTTACCAGCTACCCCATCAAGGTTTTCTGTCAGTTTGGTTTATATCTCCTTCAGACATGAACTTGGTGGCTATTATACATCATGATTTTTTCAGCATGATATACAGCAAACTCTTTACATAAATAGATTAAACCAAAAGAGGGATTGTTTGAAATGAATTGCATTTTTGACATTGTACTTTGACCAACCGATAGATTGCCTTTTCTCTATAAAGAGTCTTAAATTGTCCACTGATTTAGTGATTTGAGGTAATCGAAAATATAGTGTAACTTAAAAACGCATTTTTTTCAACTGAGAATCACAAAGAGAAAGGGCAAATTGAAGTTGGCTGTATATCATCACACTTCGCTATGAGGTTGTTGGAGGTAGGAAAAATAAAAATAAATGCACACTAAGTTTTAGGGCAGGTTCCAGGTTGAACATCCCGCACAAAACAAAAAAGAATAAGAACTGAAAAGTAAATCTTGGAATTTAAGCAACAAGCTGGAAGGCAAAATGTATTAGCTTATGATGCTGATACGAAGTAGTGCTTGTAAGATATGATACCATCAAAATAATATATATGCATTTATTATATATATATATATATATATATATATATATATATATATATATATATATATATATATATATATATATATATATATATATATATATATATATTGTACACCAAACACTGATCATACTTATTACAATAAGCCTATAACATCCACAATCCACACATTTTCACCCTTTTTAATAAGAGAATGCCATTTAAATTCATATGAAAATATGGGCGTACATTGGTCTTTATTGACATATCTATAAATCAAATGCATTTCCCTTTTTGTTATCTTCCTACGATTCTTGATTTCCCCCATGAAATGAAATGTTTTTGGTTAGAGATGTTATTTGAATATTGCTGATGAAAATATTCTATGTACTTATCAAAGACACTGAATATCGGATCAATATGGCAATCTGATTTCTCATTTATTATGATAAATATCATGTAAAAAGAACTACTATTACAACAGCACTACAAAACCAGGAAAAATCAAATTGCAAATCATATTCAGATCCCTGTGTGGATGAGAGATGGGGGAAAATGCTATCAAAAATCCAAGAATAATTCTTATCATATTAAATTTCAACTTTTGACAAACGGAGAAATCATACATAGAATTCGAAAACAATTAAAGAAAGCGCTCTTCAAGATATGATAGCCAAGTCCTCCCAAGCTTTCACAACCACACTGACTTATGTTAGTTAGAATTGTGCATGACCTACACGAGAGGCATCATGCTACTTAGGGATCTAGAACTTTTTAATAAAACACACACAATTCGCACTACAGATCTGAGAAAGACACTCAAGGAAACAGATTTATAACTAGATTTTAGTTTCATTGTTAATTCATTATGAAACACACTGAATGAAAAATTCTTTTCCAAATTAAGTTGAATTAAAACTCTAAAGGAACAGATTCCTACATTTCAGTCTCATTTTTTAAAATTGATTTGAAATATATCTAAAACTGCATCAAATCTAGCAAGACATGATTGATAATGAAAGACATCAGAAATGTGAATGTTTCCTGAGAGGGTCAATCCCAAATCAGTTCTATGATTAATTGATTATTATCTTATTCTAGTATTCCGTCCCAACCAAGCACACCATGAATGTCTGGAAATGGTGGAGATATTATCTACAAGCGCTTTTGAACATTATAGGTGGAAAGGGCGCTATATCAAATATCAATTATTATTATTATTATTACAATAGGAGGCCGAACTGTGCATAATGAGGTAATACCAATCAGTACTGTTCTACTGGTTGGCGAATAATAGATTGTTAAAATCACTTTCATACTGAAAATGACACATCAAGGGATGGGAGCACAAAAACATGCTCAGATTAAAAAGAGAGGTTTGTTTCCAACTAAAATGAGGAGAGATATTGAAGCAATTCTGAGATGCAATAATATTATGCCAATGTTGTAGACCACTTAGCTATCTGCATCATTAGAAAAAAAAAAATTAGAATTTAGAAAAAACTACAGTATATATATATATATATATATATATATATATATATATATATATATATATATATATATATATATATATATATATATATATATATATATATATATACACATATATACCTTCTCCTTTAAAATCTCCAGAAGGGTGCTTATTCTGATTTAACCCAAGCCACTGAGCACTATAAACGAGACAAACAAGAGTGTGCTTGGTCGGGCAGGGTGATTTGTTAACTATGTACGCCCTCTGCCCTCTAGGGTAGCAGTAGGGGGGTAGACTTACCTCCTGTAGGAGATCCTGGGCGGCGATGGCTTTCAGGACGTTCTTCTTGCTCGTTTCCTGGACCTCCCCGCCAAGTAGCAACTCGTCTAACATGAAATAGGCCTTCTCAAAGTTGAAAATGATATCTAGCTCACAAACCTGGAATGAATACAGGAACATGGTAAAGATATTAAGAATATAAAGATATCTAGAAAATAAACTTACAAAACAAAAAGAAAGCAGAATATTAAGAGAATATTAATCTAGCTCGCAAACCTAATTTTTAGAGAGCAACATGGTGAAGATATTAAGAATGAAATGATATCTAGCAGAAAAATAGCAAAAATAGAGCAGAATATTTAAAGCAAATTTTGCTTTCTCAGTGATAAAAGTGTTAACTGGCACAAAACCCTGCAGAAATGTGAAAGTAATAAGGGGCTTAGCCAGGTTTTAGAAACTAGGTGTCAAAATTGACAATTGTAAAGTTTAAGGGCATTCTATTTTACAAGGGAGACCACAATATACTCAGATTACTACCATACATATGTATTTACATATTGAAATAAGGCATAATATCAATATATTGATATTGATGTGAGGGACTAATAATTGAACCATGCATGATTGGGAATAACATTCAGAAATATGTACCACAAGTTTTTTTAGAACTGTCCTTATCCATATGATATCTGATACAAATCACTCCCTTATTATCTAAAATTGCCCCTTATTCATAACAAAGTCTACCCCTGACATAATTTCCCCATAAAATACTTACGCTGCCAAAATATTTATCTAACAGCTCCACATATCTATGAATAATTTCTAGTGTAAGGAGTTCATTGTCTTCAGACTCTATACAACAGCAGAAGTATAAACTAGCATATCTGAAAAGAGAAGAAAATTATATATAATTGTAAACAATGTTTATTGACAAAATGTGATGTTTTTTCTATTAAAAAAGGTATCTCGATCTTTATACTCGTATTGGCTAATACATGATATAAGTATTAACTGAGAGTAGTAGACAGGGAGTGGGTACTGTGCTTGCATCCTCAAATGTCGCTGCCTCCCATCTCCTTGGCAACTATCTGACCTAGAAAGGATGCTGCATACTAATTGCACAGATCAGATCACGTGACCAAGGCTACACCACGTAACCCGAGGCGCACATACCCTAGGTACTAGCATGCTGTGCCTATGGCGTTGCGGTTCAAGGGGATGTATTTCTCTGGTATTAACCAAACAGCTATTCCTAGTATTGGGGATATTGTTTTCAATACTTTTTACGATGATTGGGAGTTGGAAGGGCGGAAAAAAATTTAGGGTAGGGATTTTTTTAAATAAAAATTTGCTAGGGTAGGGTTACAGGAAACGAACAACTTTTTTTTTAGGCCTGAATATAATTATATACAGGTAACTTCGGAGATCATCAAATTGTTTCAATACCTTTTGTATACTATTTTGAGGTCCTTCCATTCCAAGAAGCTGCACATTTTTGGTTTCCTACTGAGTATCATTGTGATGAGTTCTCTGGTAATCTTCTTCTTTTGTTTGTCTGGATGGGCGACGTACCATTTCTGTAGGCGAAGCTTGCCTTGACGACTGAACAATAGCATGAACTGCATCTGACAAACAAATAAACAAGAATTCATGTATTCCATAGACTAAAACATTCACAAATTTCAACAAAACTATGTAATTACTAATTAATATCTCTTGATATTCTTTTTCAAAGGAATTCAAAATAATTGAGATCTCAAAAAAAATTCTTCCCTGTTTTTACCATATTTCATTCGCTATGCCCTAAAGTTGACAATTGTAACAGCTACGGGTACAAGTGATTCCATTGATCAAAACCCTGCTTTAATCTTAGTTGGTCACACCAAAGCAACACCTTCCATTCCAATATTAAAACATCTTGATTTACAACTATGGTTTACAACTCTGCAATTAGGTACAAAAGTCTACATACAAATACATAATCACCATTCCATCCTTTAACAATATGATTAATCTACATAAAGGAGATATTTCGTCCATTTCACTTATATGACATATTTGTGACAGCCTGGCACCTTTGACAGCCCATGATCATTATGGGTGTTGCTGGCTAAAGCCTAAACCAATGGCAATGTGTTTCTGGGTAAGCATAGTGGGTCAATAGGGATGTCGAATATTACTCCATCCCTTTGTCCTACTTACCATGGTGTCACTTACTTTTACTTTTTGGAGTCTATAAAGTCTGTTTTCTGCGTCTACAATGTTAACAATATCCTAGGTGAGTAGGTTTTGTTGTTTCACATAATACAAATTAGCATAATATTTCTCCAGCCACCTACTTCCTGCAATGATGGCGGCTGCGCTGACGTCACCAAGATTGCAAGTACACATGATTTGGTGACGTACTACACAAGACGTGTTGACCTATTTCTACGTAAGGGGGCGTGGCTTTTCCCTGCACAAACACCACTTTGCAGCTCTGTGTTAAAAAAAGAAACAGAATTCTTGAATGAAAAAGTTCAAATTTCGGTGTGATATTGCGTGACACGCTCGATGATAATAGATAGAATTGGAAGAATAAATTCTGTATGCTGTCAATGCGTGGATGTGGAGTAAATCCACTTTAATTAAATATGGGTGAAGAAATATTATCAGATTATGTAGGTCAATTCACCCTGAAACTTACATAAGCGTGCTTGAGTGATCACACGACCATTGTCCATGGTAGCTGTGTCACTGCAAGTGCCGTCTGTTAGTTATCAATTGCGTCCGAAATTCAGCACTGACAAAGATGACATTCTATAGAAATGTCGTGTGGTTTGCCAAGGGTATGAGAGAGTACACTAAGTGAGTAAACATCCTTGAAATGAGTTATGATTATTCTATTAAAATTAAGATAGCAAAATTTAGATATCATCATGCCAGTGTAACATTGCCATTGAAAATTACATTGATTAGGTCATAGGAGAAATTGTGTGGAGTGTTGATGTTCAAAGAACATTATTATGATATTACAATACATGCACTAACTTTTGTAGTTAATAATTGGTTCTTAAATGTACATGTAGATTAGTGTAAGGCTGTAAGCTTGTTTTATAAGTTTATAGCAGTATGCAATATGTCCAAGAAGCTGATATGCTAGAAAAATCTGGTTATCAACCCCAAAAGTCAAAATTGAAGATTTGTCATCACCATTTTTGCCTGATGTTTTATATTTGCATCAGTTTCAGATACACATTCTGGGCCTAAAGTCTATTTTTAAAATTGATTGATATATAAACCACTTATTTATTTCATCATTTTTGCACTGTAGGGGTGGCTATGAGAAGGGTAGTAAGCTGTTCAATGCTGCCGACATGGATGTTGATGTCACTGGTAGGATATTCATGATCACAGGAGCAAACAGTGGACTAGGAAAAGCTACAGCACTGGACATAGCCAAGAAAGGTGAGGATAGTAGATATTGTGGGTAGGGTTGGATACAGTTACTTAAGAGGTATCGGAACTGGTACCGGTATCATACTAAAAAGAACAGTTTTGTACTGTTTAAATAAGATGGGTGGGGTTGGATATGTACTGGTACCGGTGTACCAGGAAATTTGGGGGGGGGGGGTTACCTAGGAAATACCCCACCCCCCTTGAGCCACTAGGGGGGGGGGGGGGAATTTCCTGTTACACCGGTATCATGTTAAAAAGTACCTTATTGTACTGTTTCTTAAGATATAGTTGACCAGTGGAGTTGGATACAGTTGATTCTGGAAATATTGGTAACTTATGATATTATGATTTGTGAATAGCATGCCTCTTTTTGTTAGGTACAGCTAAGCCTATCATGTGTATCTTTTTAAAAAATCATTGTAGTTAGTAAAATTAGGAGATAAGTAACTATAGGGTGGACTGAATGAATTAAGAAATGTTATTCATTTTTCAGTTATCTGGTTGGCCATAAAAATAAGTATTTTGGATTCACATTGATTTGAAGTATGATAAATTAACCATTTTAGGAGGAACTGTTCACATGGTATGTCGCAGTAAAGAGCGGGGAGAGCAGGCATTGGAGGAAATAAAAACATCATCAGGGAATGAGGTAATGATATGATTTATTTGGTTCTCACAGACATATAGGCTATCATTTCAAAATTTAAGTATCATTAGTAGGGTTGTATTTTTCAGGCCATTCTGGTCAATCTTTTTTATATTGTAGAAACAAGTAATAATCACTCTATATTATTCTATACCACAATTGTGTATCTAGTTAGACCTTTTTGACATAGCAGTCCTTATTAATTTCATGAAGTTTCCTACTCATGGTCTTTTGCGAGCAGGGTGTCTGGGCATCATTTGGACAACGAAACCCTAAAAAATCAAGGCCCCTAGTATTTTTGTGTGTAATTTTCTAAAAGAAAATGTCAGTATCAAGTAAATAATTGAAATTTTCACCTCAATGTAATTCCCATGACAATGCATAAGGTTATTATTCCTTTTTGCAATAAGTAAATATTTGTTATGTCTTTAATTTTAGTATATTATGGTCTCCCTTGAAATTGCCAATTTTGGGCACCCAATTTCTCAATACTGGCAAAAACTCTGTTCTTCCTTTTCTATTAATATTTATTAGTCTTTCAATCCTTCAATGATTTATTGTAGAATTGGTTATCCCTTATCGTGTAATTGAATTAGTTCATTTTTAGAATTGTTCATATTTGTGATAAATTTGAAAACAACTAAGGAATAAACTATACAATTTCTAAAAAGTCGGCATATATACTATCTTAACCCAGTAACGACTTTTTAGACGGAGCCGATAGGTGAAAAAATCGAGTCCGCCCTGCCGATTTTAAAAATTGTGCGATAGTCGGACCCTAGTGTGACTGCGGCATTACTTCATCTAGTCAGGAAAAATGATTTATTGTTTTCTTGTTATAAAGTTGCATTTCTAAGGAACCTGTACCTAACTTTCTGCTGCTGAAAATTCTTCAGGAATTTTGAAAATGAGTTGGAAGTGTTTTTGTTTTTTCAGAACATTCATCTGCATCTCTTAGACATGGCTAAACCGAAGGAGGTTTATGCATTTGCAAAGAATTACTGTGACTCGGGAGAACCACTACATGTCTTGGTAAATTGATAGTTCATTTATATTTCACCATCATCCGAGAACTACAAAAATAGTACTACTGACTTGGCAGGACTTGTAGCATCCAAAATCTGCTATCCCTTTTCCTTAACCCATTAATACGCACAGTGGCCAAAAGCAGCTTGAAGGAGAAGTATTACTTAGAACACTACCAAAAATTTCCCTTGAAATATTTTTAAAAATAATTCTTTATTTCCAAGTTATTTTAGAAAGTATCTTTGACCCAGATGACAATTTCAAGAGGAACCCTTAGGAATTAATGGATTAAACCACTTCTTCCCCAACCTCAAATTATCAAGACAGCCAAACTCAGTAAATAATCAATAATTCCCTACCCCACAACTTTTGATGAAAATTTATTAAGCATACCTTTATTCTTTTCTAAAAAGGTTTATCATCCTACCCCTAGACCAGCCTCTGCTAGTAGGGAAATTATATTACTTAACATGGTCAATACATACATACTATAGATATCAATATTTACTTAACCTTGTGCAAACACAGAGGTAGGCGTTTACACATTACGTACCATCCAGGCATTTAATTACATGGAATAGGATAGCCTGATTTTATTTATATTTCATATTACCTATTTACTCAATCATCTGCAGAAGCACAACATTTACAGTATATCAAAATTTATTTTCAGTTATGCAACTTTCTGATCAATTTTTTGGACCATTTTATGTTTCAGGTAAACAATGCAGGCTGTATGATAAATGAGAGGGAAGTGATTGAGGAGGGTTATGAGAAAAACTTTGCCACCAATACTCTAGGTATGTAATGAATACCAGTAAAATCTCCATTTTGCCCGGAAATTATAGTATTCTATTTCTGCTAACCCTTTCAGTGCTGTGAGGCTAATTTGGTCCCAGCTACGATACTCTAAATTGCAAGAATACTATTCAAAACATGCCATGTTGGTTATCATTTGAAAGCCCTTGTAGAGTATTAATAAATGAGAACCAATATGGCATGTATTTGCGGCTTTTTGAGCCATATGGATTTGACCAAATTAGTCACCAGCAGCGAAAGGGTTAAAAACAAACCTAGAAAATATTTGCTCAAGCTTACGATTAGAGATTAAGCAAGTGTATGAGGAACATTTGCAGAATTATTGTCTGTGTTTTCATCGACATTTTCATCATAATATGATTTTTTTCCAAAAGACTGCCTTTGTAAAAAAAGATGTTTTGATAATTTTTTAACCGGGAAGATCGAAACATGTTTCATCAGATCTAAGGCAAAAATGTCATTCTTTAGTGAGAAACTATTCCTTTATTGCTAAAATTTGGTTGTTTGTTTTTCAATTTAGGAAGCGCACATTGTTTCACCGCTATCTGTTCTTTTTATTTTAGCTACATATATTCTTACCAGAGAGTTAGAACCAGCTCTATCCAAATCAGATAAAGCAAGAGTGGTAAGTGATGTATTAGTAATTCCAGTTGTCTTTAGGTAGTCTTATGGGGTTATTTCTTTTACTCAGTTGTCCCTCTACCCTGTATTATTTGACAAATCAACCCATACCAAGTAGGTTATGCCTGAAACATTTGATGAGGAATACATTGATCATCATAAAAATACAGTCCCAGTCAGTAAAAGATCTTTGGAATAAAAAGCTTGAAAAAAATCCTTCTATTCTTTGAGAACCTGTGCTAGAGGTTGAATAATAAATGGCAACTTAACTCTACCAATGCAAAGATAACTCTAAGCTGTCTACACTTATTTAGTTCTATATTGGCTCACTAGGTGGCCAGCATGAGTTTATTTAAATTTCTTGATTCTGACTGACTAGGGTGACCACCATTGACGCCATCTATCACCAGCCACTGAATCTAAAATCTAATACCTAGATATTGAGTGAAAGATGGACCAGAACAGAGAAAAAATTATTTAAGTAAATCATAGACTAGGAGCTAGTCTAGGTCAGCCAAGCTGAACATGTAACTCGCCCTCCAATGTGTTTTTACTAGTCTGGGCTATTTAGGCTAGTGCCATCTCAAACCTTGCTTACGATAGGATATCTCTCTCTTGCAGATCATAGTGACATCTGGTGGTATGCTGACCACAAAGCTGGACAATAAGGATATGCAGTTTGAAAACATGAAACCCTTCGACGGAACATTTGCGTACGCTCAGAACAAACGTCAACAGGTTGTGATAACAGAACAGTGTGGCAAGCGAAATCCAAAAATACACTTCTCCTGTATGCATCCTGGCTGGGCAGATACTCCAGGTAATTTGTTTGTTTGTTTGTTAAAACAATGAGACGAGAATTCTCAGCATACGCTTCTCTCGTATGCATCCAGGCTGGACGGATAATCAAGGTAGTTTATTTGTTTATTTATTTGTTTGTTTTATATGAGAGCTGGGTAAGAGGTAAAGAAACATACACTTCTCTTCAATGCATCCAGGCTGGGCAGATACTCCAGGTAGGTTGTTTGTTTGCTTGTTTGTTTGTTAGAACAGTGTGCCAAGCAGTACCCCAACATACACTTCTCTTGTATAATTGAACCATCAATATATATTTATATGTGTCAGACCATGTGGGTGTTTCTGATCTAGATTGCTAATACCACTATATCTTATACCTTGTATTTAGAATTTCTTTTTTAATCAATTTTTCTGCCATATTGCGGCTAATTCGTGACTAGCCAGTTGTAACTGTTGGAGGAAACATAGTTCCCAGTAAACTCCCGCCTAACCCCAAGTCACTGGCAACTTTCTCACATACTATATACATTGCAGCTGTGAGGAACTCCATGCCAGGATTTCACGCCAAGATGAAGAACCGGCTCAGGACACCGGAGCAGGGAGCAGACACGCTATCGTGGCTGGCCATTTCCGACGCTCCTCTTAAACTGGAGACTGGCCAGTTCTTTCAAGGTAAAGCATGCAAGTTTTGAATCGTTTTCTGATTATACAAGCATTTCTTGACTACTGATTGACCCACTAGAGAACTATGCCTGGACCTTTTGATGGCCCTATTAAGTATTTGATGAAGGTGTTGAATACTTGGTGGTACGGAATGGATCCTTTTTCAGATGGTAACTACACAGTTACCAATTACCTACATATCAGATGCAATTTTTCAAACTTATTTTGCATTCAGAGTCTAGTTATGTAACTAAATCACAATTAGTACCACCATATTTTAATTGTAGATGGCCCAAAATATTTAGCTCACCTCGGCTTAGTCTATAAAATTTAGTTTTCTTCATTGTCTTTTATGTGTAGAGAGACAAACTTGCGCTAAATTTCATAAGCTGAAGACTGAACTGTCTTTTCTCTAGTGTCCCTCATTAATATGTAAGTCTGCCCTTAAAATAATTTTACAATGTCATATAATCTTGGAAATAAGGGTTAAAGAGTATCAAACATATTGAATATTATAAATGTGTACTTTGTTTTTCAGACCGAGTTCCGGTGGCTAAACACTTACCTCTGGCATGGACAAAATCCAAACCTGAAGAAGAAACGGAACTAATGACCAAGTTAGATGAAATGGTGGATAAACTGAAGGAATAACTTCAATAATCCTTTTGAGACCAATCCTGAATACACTTGCCAACAACTCTACGCACATTTAAGTTCAACTCTCTGGGAACAAAGGATGTATTGTTTTATTATATGTTATTTCATACTTATGACCAAGTTAGATGAAATGGTGGATAAGCTGAAGGAATAACTTCAATAACCCACTTGAGACCATTCCTGAAAACACTTGCCGAGAACTCTACGCACATATAAGTTAAACTTTCTGGGAACAAAGGATGTATTGTTTTATTATATGTTATTTCATACTTATGACCAAGTTAGATGAAATGGTGGATAAACTGAAGGATTAACTTCAATAATCCTTTTGAGACCATTCCTGAAAACACTTGCCGAGAACTCTACGCACAAATAAGTTAAACTTTCTGGGAACAAAGGATGTATTGTTTTATTATATGTTATTTCATACTTATGACCAAGTTAGATGAAATGGTGGATAAGCTGAAGGATTAACTTCAATAATCCTTTTGAGACCATTCCTGAAAACACTTGCCGAGAACTCTACGCACAAATAAGTTAAACTTTCTGGGAACAAAGGATGTATTGTTTTATTATATGTTATTTCATACTTATGACCAAGTTAGATGAAATGGTGGATAAGCTGAAGGAATAACTTCAATAATCCACTTGAGACCATTCCTGAAAACACTTGCCGAGAATTCTACGCACATATAAGTTTAACTTTCTGGGAACAAAGGATGTATTGTTTTATTATATGATATTTCATACTCATGACCAAGTTAGATGAAATGGTGGATAAACTGAAGGAATAACTTCAATAATCCACTTGAGACCATTCCTGAAAACACTTGCCGAGAATTCTACGCACATATAAGTTTAACTTTCTGGGAACAAAGGATGTATTGTTTTATTATATGATATTTCATACTCATGACCAAGTTAGATGAAATGGTGGATAAGCTGAAGGAATAACTTCAATAACCCACTTGAGACCATTCCTGAAAACACTTGCCGAGAACTCTACGCACAAATAAGTTAAACTTTCTGGGAACAAAGGATGTATTGTTTTATTATATGTTATTTCATACTTATGACCAAGTTAGATGAAATGGTGGATAAGCTGAAGGAATAACTTCAATAACCCACTTGAGACCATTCCTGAAAACACTTGCCGAGAACTCTACGCACAAATAAGTTAAACTTTCTGGGAACAAAGGATGTATTGTTTTATTATATGTTATTTCATACTTATGACCAAGTTAGATGAAATGGTGGATAAGCTGAAGGAATAACTTCAATAACCCACTTGAGACCATTCCTGAAAACACTTGCCGAGAACTCTACGCACATATAAGTTAAACTTTCTGGGAACAAAGGATGTATTGTTTTATTATATGTTATTTCATACTTATGACCAAGTTAGATGAAATGGTGGATAAACTGAAGGATTAACTTCAATAATCCTTTTGAGACCATTCCTGAAAACACTTGCCGAGAACTCTACGCACATATAAGTTTAAACTTTCTGGGAACAAAGGATGTATTGTTTTATTATATAATATTTCATTATATGCACTCAGGCATAATACATATATTAGATCTTTTGTGTCAGTTATATTGAGAAAGAGCTTCATGATATGGAATATGATATTCCTCATTTAACCAATTTTGTGTATAAATTCCATATCACGTATGATATAAACGCACAGATATTTTTTCAATTAATTTGTAACGTATGAGAACCTGCATATTTATTGCTTCTGATATGCTTTTTCAATATATTCTTATATGCATCAGCTCCAGGTCTTTGTATTGCTTATTTTTGTTGTGGAGTTATATGTCACTTTCAACAGCTCAGGCTGTATCTTTATGTAAGAAAACTGCAGAACTTGTTGAAAGTGTGCCTTTTTATTGAAACTTTGGTTTTACGCCAAGTAATTAGATATAACACCTCTATAAATAATAGAGTTTGTAATTATATTTAGCCACTTACAAAATCCTTAAGTCTGGGTGCTTCTTTATGGAAAAGATAGTACAACCATGGGAACATCCTGTGATACTTTTGAAATAACCTTTGGAGGAAAACAAGAATTTACAAAATATTCAAAGGAGATTTGTGGAAAGAGATTTGATGAACATTTCCCCTCGAAATATTTTACAAAGAATACTTTTGTTAGCGAGATATCACAAAATTTATCAGGGGGTTTTGGGTGCAATAGACATTTCCTTCCTATTCAATGAGGAAGTGCAAGGAACCGAAGCCCAGTTGCAATCAGCCTACAAATGCAATATATCTGTCTACACTATTTTGAAAATCAATTTGATTGGAAAATATTTTGATGAAAAGTTGTCCAACCTGATTGGGGGACCTGTATTAACAGACAAGCCTAAACAGACAATTTTCCCTCTTAAAATACATTTAATTTGAACTTCTAACAAAGATCACATGTGTTCGGGACCACTTATGAATTGTTCTCAATTAGTCTTTCAAGTATTTTTGAAAAATGCCTGTGTTATTTTCACCAAGGATTTGCACTGTTGGTGCTTGATTTAGTTTGTAGAAGTGATTTTTACAGGGTAAATATGTTTGTTATGTATTGTTATGAACCAGTGAGGTTTTGTAT
This sequence comes from Maea johnstoni, assembly GCA_963942565.1. Taxonomy (NCBI): domain Eukaryota; kingdom Metazoa; phylum Annelida; class Polychaeta; order Spionida; family Magelonidae; genus Maea; species Maea johnstoni. Next base: position 27,998,347 of record OZ012698.1, read on the forward strand.
TTGACTTTCTGTTCTTGAAGTTGAAGAATAAAAGTGAAATGAAATAAAACCAGAATGGAGTCATTTATTATTACAAATCTGCATCAAATCTTTTCAATCTGGAGACAGAGAATTCTGGATTTTTTTATGAGACTGATTTGTTTCTGATATTAGCTTCCTACTATCTATTCTGCCTACATACCTCTTTAATGCAAAAAGCTGTCAAATGAATGATGATAAAAATCTGGTGGGAAGGAAAAATATCTAAATTGGACAAACAGACGCTTTCTATCCTAGCAATTTATCTAGTCACTTAATCTTCAGATATTGAAAAAAGCAACAAGAAAAGCATATGAATATAAATGTGTTCAATGTTTTTCTTTAATAAATAATCAAACATACATGATATACATCACACATACATACATAAATACTTCTCACATTCTCAAAAGGGGTATGACATTAGAAAATAGGGGACACCATTGTCCCGAACCACAGTGGGTATTTATTTCTTACATCTTTTTTCCATCACAACTCTAACCCAAGATATTCAGAGCTCCAACGTGTACCTATAAGTTCAGAAAATATGTTGTATAATGTCCATTTACACCAGGAGTGCACAGGCTTAGAAACAAATGCTTATTTAGAGTAATGTTTATTATTTGGGTATTAGTAGTTATTTGTAATTGTCTTCATTTACAGTAATATTTGAAGACTGATTAGAATACCCAACAGGTATGACTACTTGTTGAAGATAGATCGTAACCCTGAACGGAACAACTACTTTCAAACAATCATTTCTTAATCATTTTTTTTTTGAAATCTAGATATTACTATTTGTTATTAGCTATAAATGGGCTTTGCATTTACATTGACTGAAACTTTTATCAAATCATTAGCTCATATCAGAAAGTCCCGATCGGCTTTTTCAGTGTGCTGTTTCAAGGATTTAAATTTCTTAATGATATCCAGGCACCAACTGGCTAAGGCCCCATTTCAAATAAAATTTTAGGGTCTGACAGCAGTGTTACCCGTACCAGCATAGACTAAAAGAAATACATGTTGCCTTACTTCATTTAACTTTGTTGGTTATTTGACAATCTTCAATTTCTTAATATGATGTCAGGGTAGTTGGTGTTTGAAAAGGGATGATAAATTCTAAGGACAACTTGTTCAACCAGGGTTCAACTTTCCCTGGGGCCTAGGGGCATGTGCCCCTAGATCTTCCTGTGGGCCCCTAGATTTTTCTCAGACTAGGGGCCCAAAATAGTATGTATAATATCCAGAAATCCTGTTTTTGACCACTTATTTACATCAAAATACTTTTCCGGCCCCTAGTCTGAAATCTTAGTGTCAGACCCTGCCTACAAGCAACCATCAGACCCATAGTGTACATCAAAATGAAGGTGGGACATTTCAAATTCCATATTATGCAATTCCCTATGTGTGTACCTGTAGTGATATGACAGTATGATTCATATCTATTACCTGAGCTGCATTTTCATGGGTTAACCCATTCACCCCGAAGTACCCTGAAAGGGACATGACCCATATGGTGATAGCTTACATGCAAAATATCTGAATATTCCCGTATATATATAATAGATTTTCATATAGTTTGTGATTGTCTTGTAAGTACAAATTTGTCTTCAAATACTGTTGTTAAATTTGTAAGACTTTCAATTAAATCTTATAAACTTTCATCAAAAACACATGTCTTTCGTTATAGGGTAGTTTCCTTTGAAGGAATAATTAAAATGGGCACCCAAATACATTCGTTCTAAATAATGCATAAATTCTGTAGTTATATGCTGAACTCAAAAAGATTGACATTATTTTCAAAAATACGAAGACTGAAAAAGCCACTTTAAAAATTTATTTCAAGGCATCAGCAGCATATGCCATTTTCCACAACTATTTGTGTGCATGCACTTCCATCATCCGTTCATCTTATGCCCACACAATCATTCACTCCAACACTTCCACTCCTAGACCCATTCACAGATAGAGCTAATAGGTGCCCTGATATTATACTTGTCAATATGTTCCTCATATATATATATATATATATATATATATATATATATATATATATATATATATATATATATATATATATATATATATATATATATATATATATATATATATATATATATATATATATATATATATAGGAATATATTGACAGATTTTAAAGTAATACTTGATAAATTATTTAACTGAATTTACTTCTAAAGTTTTTGATAATTGACTCAAAGTCTGTGGTGTTCCTCTTCGGTGAAGCGAAACTGTCTGGTGAGCCATGAGAGAAAATTACCAGTGACTTGATGTTAGGCGATGGTTTTTCCCAGTTACTACAGGTTCCTCCACCACTTACAACTGGCTAGTCACAACTAAGCCTCAATATCATCATTTCTTCTGCCATATCGAGACTAAATTGTGACCAGCCAGTTGTTACCAGTGGAGGAAAACCCAGGAAATCCACCTACTGTTCCAAAGTCACTGAGAACTTTCTCACAAGCCCCCCAAACTGAAAGATGCTCTTGTTAGGAATAACAATCCCTCTCCTAATATCTTTCAAATTATAAGCTAAATATTCATTCCAGAAAAAGATGTGTTGAATTAATGAAGAGCACTCTATTGTTACTAAATGCATTTGACGTATCAACACACCTGAAGCTGGAGATATCAGTCTTCATATATTTCCTCAGCTAATTGCTTTAAGGCAGTTCCGTATCTGAATGATGGAAAAGTGGGTTTATATCTAAATGTTAATTAGGCAGCAATATGAATCCATTCAGCACATTCTCACTGCAAACAGGCCATATATGCTTTTATATATATATATATATATATATATATATATATATATATATATGTATATATATATATATATATATATATATATATATATATATATATATATATAAATATATATATATATATATATATATATATATATATATATATATATATATATATATATATATATATATATATATATATATATATATATATATATATGCATATATATATATATATGCATATATATATATATATATATATATATATATATATATATATATACATTTATATATATATATATATATATATATATATATATATATATATATATATATATATATGTTTATATATAATATACACTCTGCACATCACATACCCCTCTCTCAAGTACTCCAGTAACACATGGGACCCCCCTGGCACAGCATGCATCCAACATACTGGAATGTCTTTGAGGTATATCATACTTACACACACATACACACACTTATACCAATGACTGATACAATTCATACAAGACACAGGACAAGTCATACATATAACATATTTTATATATATATATATATATATATATATATATATATATATATATATATATATATATATATATATATATATATATATATATATATATATATATATATATATATATATATATATATATATATATATATATATATATATATATATATATATATATATATATATATAATATATTAGGGTAATGCTCACCAAAGATTTTCAGCCATGAGCATCAACTAAATTTGTAACGATGCTCACAATGGAAATGGCAGTCCTTTATGATTGAGACTTAACACCAGCAGACATGCTCCCTGTGATGGCAAAAAAGTGCCGCTAAGTATAGGAACACAAGATACCCAAACTATCCAGCAAAGTTTGTTGATACCACTTTAGCCAGCACCATCAAACCTAGCGCTAGTCTTCAGAACTTGCCCTCTCACACTAAGGCTTACCAATAGTGCAAGAAGCACAATTCATTTGCCAGATAGGCGCTAGACCAGATGTGTTTTAACCCTTATGCTGCTGGTGGCTAATTTGGCCAATACAAAATGATGCAAAAAACCTGAAAAATGACTGAAACCCTGGCACATAGGTACTCATCTGAGAGTACTCAGTGAGAGTTATCCAATGAATACCAACATGATAGGGTTAATATGGTTTTCAAAAATCTTTGCGTCCTTGTGCTTTGGACGAAAGTAGCTTCAGCATTGGAAGGATTCAATTTTTTCTGGTGAATAAAGATGATATTTCACAATGTTATTATTACCATGCCTTATTTGCGATGCTCTTGAGCATCAAGTCATGCTCGATAATCGTAACATGGCCTGAGACTCCCAATTAATGGAGTAACGCAAAGGACAAGCAAAACCCTAATATACATATACATCATAATTTACTAAGTCAAATAATCAAAATTTATCAATATATCTTACAAAAGTATCAATGCCTTTCAGAGTAAAGATATCTTTTCTACTTGTCAAAGCATTTGAAAGAAAGTTGAAATCTCTGGTACAGTTCATTATTACATCTTTTGGTATTAAATACACTGTGTGGTTTTGAAAAACTCTCATTCCTGTCATCAGAGAACGGTTCATAAACAACAGTTTGGAAGAGTAGAAAAAACATTCATTTTACTATTCAAATCAGAGTTGAGAACCAATGCCTTTCTTAAATGAATCACTTAAGATGGCAGTGATCAATTTGAAAAAACTGATGTACAAAACATATGATACTGACATCATGTATACAATACAAACAATAGTAAAAAATGTGTGCATGTGCCTATATATATATATATATATATATATATATATATATATATATATATATATATATATATATATATATATATATATATATATATATATTGCAAACACATTCACATTAATATCATATAAATATACATACATATACATACACTCATACATACATATAATATGTACAAACATATACATACATTATATGATATATACACAAACATGTTAATATGTAAATGACCACTTTAGTTTTCCTATCTATTTTGGATCCATAGGGTGTCTGAACGACCAATCCTGTTGGTCTATCACCCGTGACAAAAATGTACATTTCACGTTTCATTACAGTTGATTATTGCATCACACTCCGAGAGCCCCTCCCCCTTCCTTATTTGGCATCAAGTGCCAAACGCATCGGGCACACATGTTAAAGTCTCACAGGCTCAGAAATCACAATATAAATAAGTCTAGCTACTTACAAATGCTACATGTACAATGACATAATAGACTCACAAGAGGTTTCTTTGTCAGGGTTCTGCTCAATACAAAACATCACATATGAGAATTATAGAATTATATTAATAATGATAACAATAATAATAATAATATTAATAGTAATAAAAATAATAATAACCTTCCTTGTCAATGTTTGATTTTTGTTTTTAAAACGGACACTAAGAAAGTTTTCAACATATTGACCACACACATATATAATGACCATTCTTGTAAAAAAAGCCATGTTTCTTATTGGCCCTTAAAATAATGCAAATATGAATAAGTTAGTTTTCAATGTACAATCTCTATCTACTGTATAAATAGTTACTCGAAATAGGTCTCCAACCATGTGACTATCAGTTTAGTAGGAAAGCACATCAAAATCTGGGCATACATAACACAAATGCAATGGCTGTGGTGTCAATTGAGTAAATATATTGCTCGTATAAACAGAACGTTCAATAAGTACAATAAGCAATAACTCAATATTGTTGTTCTGACATCCAAAACAGCTTAGAATCTGAACCATTCACATTTTTTAAAAAAATAGTGTGAAATGTAATACAAGTTTTCAGCGAAAATGAGTTATTAATCAAGTATTTTCTCAACTTTTCCCTTGAAAGAACATATCGCCCATTTTTTCAGATCATCTGGGAACTTTAAGGTATAAATCATACAAAATGCTTTTGAGGTATGTATGAAAACTGTCCTTAAAAAAGAAAGCATTCCACAAAAATGCACAGCTTACATATGGTTTGGTAGTTTACAGTAGTTGCAATGGGAAGTTGCAATATGAAAGTTAAATGTGACACTTCACAAATGAAAATATATACAATATCAAAGTGCCTAGTTAAGCTAATCTGTTTATATCTAGGACAACATTTTATCACAATGCGAATAAGACTGACTCACCCTGACAGACTTATTGCCTTATATAGTCAATTGCACCAGGTAGGATAGTTTGCACCGTCTCTCTGAGACCATCCTGAATCAGGCACTTTTTGACCTTTGACCCAAACAAAATAACCTCTTCAAGATCCCCATGCAAGGAACATGTCAACATTTTCTGTGCAAAAAATAAACATCTGAATTGCAGCTTTCATTCAGAAAGTTTGCATGGTAGGTTATTTACGGTAATCTTGGGAATTACTTCTTACTAAAATAGGGTTCTTAAGTTAAGCAGTACTTCACACCAAAATAACTTTTAAGGCTGAGCACCAAAAGTATCTTTTTAAGCATTACTACCCAACTCAAATATCTCGCCACACATTGCTACATACCATAAGTATCAGTTACGAATATATGCATGTGTGTTGCGTGCTTGTATGCACAATATATATATATATATATATATATATATATATATATATATATATATATATATATATATATATATATATATATATATATATATATATATATATATATATATACATTGCATTTTCAAATACCTCTGAGCTTTTCTTGGAACACACCAGACAATACATTATCCATGTATTAATATCATAACTCATCTTGAATATCCTTGAAATAATTATTGAGTATTAAGAAAGACATTCAAAGAGTGTTAGTTCATTATATTCCAAAGGTCCTCTGCACTAGACCCATTCATGTATGAAGACTGAACAACAATCTCTCTTTAAAAAGGCAACTTCTCTTCAAATATCATCCAAATATGACTAAGTATATTTAATTAGTTTTGTCCAGAGTTGTCAGACTATGTATATATTTGAGACATTTCAGATGCCAAAGGAATAAAGGTGGGTAACTTAACCTAAAGCTTGCCAAACATATAGGAACTCTACATTCCTGCCCTGATGGTTGTGTGGTCTAAGGCGTTGCCACTGACTACTCGCTATCTCTCACCACTAAAGGCCTGCCCTGATGGCTGTGTTGTCTAAGGCGTCGCCACTGACTGTTGGCAGTCTATCACCACTGAGGGTCTGCCCTGATGGTCGTGTGAACTAAGGCGTTGCCACTGACTGCTCACAGTCTCTCACCACTGAGGGTCTGCCCTGATGGCCGTGTGAACTAAGGCTCTGCCACTGATTGCTCGCTATCTCTCACCACTGAGAACCTGCCCTGATGACAGCGTAATATAAGGCGTTGCCACTGACTCTACGCTATCTCTCAACACAGCTTAGGTTCAAATCCCCTTGGGGCATGTTGGAAAGTTTCTTATAACTTGGGGTTAGGCAGTGGTTTTCGATTGATACTCCGGTTTCCTCCACCACTTACAACTGGCTAGTCAGGCCCTAGCAGCAATGGTAGAAAAAGTGACGATAATCTAAAATTCCAAATTCCTCCTCCTCCTATAGTTTACTCTCTCACTTGTTCATTCACTCACGCATTCATTCCCTCACACACTCCCCCACTCAGAAGGCAAGCATGTTTCAATCTTGCAGAGAAGACCATCTCTCCATTGCATTTTCTATTGCAAATTACAGTCAGTCCTACAGATAAATGTCTTAATTTAGATGTTTTCAAATAACTCCACGAGCAGCGAAAAAGGTTGATAATTTCCAAATATATAATATATAAAAATTACCGTAGAAGTGCTGATCATAATACCAACTCTCCTAAACATATTTTCGTAAAAATATTCCCAGTTCCAAAGTTAATGCCAAAAGTACCATACATCCAGAGGTCAATCTGTATAGGAACTCCTCAGTATTGCTGGGTTAAGTGTGAATGAGTGGATAGAACATGTCTGTGGTGCTCTCTGAATCCTCAGCTTAGATGCCTTCTGTCATGAAATCGTGGCTAACTTGTCGAGCGTAGACTAGCGACTGTGGATATTCTTAGTGTGAATGATTCAAACATATCGGCATCACACGGCTCAGATGTCTGCAATTATGAAATTGTTCCAAAGTTAATGTCATAAGTACTATACATCCAGATGTCCATTTCTATAGGAACTCCTCAGTATTGCTGGGTTAAGTGTGAATGAGTCGATAGAACATGTCTGTGGTGTTCTCTGTGTCCTCAGCTTGGATGCCTTCTGCCATGAAATCGTGGCTAACTTGTAAAGCGTAGACAAGTGACTGTGGATATTCTTAGCGTGAATGATTCAATATAACATGTCCACATCACACAGCTCAGATGTCTGCTGTCATGAAACCGTAGCTGACTTGTCCAGCGTAGACATGCGACTGTGGATATCCTTAGAGTGAATGGGTCAATATAACATGTCTGTGCTGCTGGTAGCGTCCCCCAGATCAGATGCCTGCTGTCATAAAACCGTGGCCGACTTGTCCAGTGTCGACATGCGGCTGTGGATATCCTTAATGCCCTGCTGGATACGCTTGAGGTGACCCACTTTTGTCACGCCAAGTTCCTGAAAGTAAGAAGATATTTTGAGTGTTTCGAAAGGATATTCAGTACAGTATTAAAAAAAACAATATTGAATGGGAAAAAGTATCATAGAACGTTGAAGACATGTTATACCAGTACTGCTTAACAGCATACAGTTGATATAACCGCTACCTGGATGTCTGTCGCCCCACAAAGGCAATTTGCTATTCATTGGTGTGATATTCTCTCACTGACAGTGTTAAATTTAATATGCAAATTAATTCTCTGGAAAGTAGACAGTAAAATCGAAAATTCTGTTAAGATAACGCATCATTCAGAAAATATCAATATCCTATTGTATCACAAAAATTTTAGTGGTGTGAATCCTTAGATATTTTTTTCATCCTATGTAGACTCAGGAAATTCAACATTTTCAACACCGTTTTAACAAGAAGTACTTTCATATCCTTAGGACTCACAGAATTCAATTTCCTTACATGTCTATAATACAAGAAAATTAACCTAAAAATTATTGTACTATAGAACCTTTCAAAAGACATTTATAGTATTCAAATAGTATAAACCTCAAATATATCATACAACAAAACTACTTACCTTGAAATCTCTGCGCTCAAGTTGTAGAAGTTCTGGACCCCGAATGTCGTTTCTAATGAAAGGTTCTCTGTACTCCACGAGGCCAAGATTCTCCAGCCACTGTGCCACGTCGTCCGTTCCCCACTCATGCACACTGAATACTGTAAAGGTCAAGGTCACTGGTTAAAGCTCAAGGTCACAGATTAAAGTTCAATATCATATAAGAAAGTTCAAGGTCACAGATTAAAGTTCAATGTCATATCTTATATTAAAGGTCAAGGTCAAATACGAAAGTTGAAAGTCACATATTAAAGGTCAAGGTTGCACATGAAAGGTTAAGAAAAATCTGATGAAGTATGAGGTCACATATGAATGGTCAAGTTCATATTAATTAATTTGTCCCTTCAGGATTTTCGTATCTACCAACAGTTTAGGTTGCACATCACAACAATATTGAAGACTAGACTGGTATAAAATTGAAAAAATATGTGCAAAATCTTGATCAGAATCAATCAAACAAACCATTTTGGAAAGATTTGTCTGATAAGCATTACTTCTTAATATCTCTTTTTATTTTCATAGTATCATGCATGTCAAAGACTCTTTTCAAGAACTCCTACCACAAACAGGTTAAAGGATGTCCACACATTAACCCATTCATGCCTGGAGAAACTCTAGGAAAGCGACGTCTGGACCTGTGATACTTTTTTAAATACCTTTACAGTTAGGCATAAATTTGCAAAGTATTTGAATGAAAGTTGTAGACAGAGTTCTGAAGAACACCTCTCCTTCAAATATTTTCTGAAAATTGGTTTTCTTAGAGAGATATCACCAAAATCATCAGGCGGTTTGGCTATTACAGGCAAGAATGGGTTAATGGAAAAAACATACAGTAGGCAAAGGCTTTACTCAAACTACAACACCAATTGAATAACTGAAACAAAACTCTATTACAAAGATAAAAGGTAATATGTAGTATAGGCTTTACAATGGGTGCTGCTGAGGTATTTTCTTCTGTAACAAATCTATTAGCGCTAGCTTCTCTTTAGACACTTTTCAATGTACATTTTGGTGGGAAAAATAACTTTAACATCATTTGCACTTTTCAAATGAACCCCTGCATACAGAATGAAGCTTAGTTTGCACATGGCAAGCACTTTTTTTAGAGGACAAGTTGTAACTATAGAGGGGTTCGAGCGGTAATATTCAAACTCCCATATATAATTCAAAATATTGATTTTCTTGCTTAAAACCATATTTACCATGGTGTTAAATTAAACCTGATACAGAATGAGCTCCCTACACAGAAATCCTGGATCTTTAGGTTTTCTTAAGGGTACTACATGCATAAATGATGACAAAATACCCAAGAGTAGCTTATGTTCAACAACAAAAAGAGCTAAGAAAAGAAAATGAAAAACTGGGTGGTACATACACTGAGTCTTACCTGAGGGCGCCGGGGCTGCCCCTCCGGAATACTCCTTCTCACTCCGCTCCTTCTCGCCCTTCTCCTTACTCTTACCCCCTTTTCTCAGCTTAGAGACGAGCTTGAACTTCTTTTTCTTGTGGTGCTTCTCCCCATACTCCAGCTGAAATGGAATATAAAATAATGTTATTCTTACTAAAAAGAAATTGGAACATTTTGTGCCACACATGTGGCAGAAACTAGGTCGTTCTGTGGTACAAGTGTGTCTATTTATTGCTCTATAACCTAGGGTCTACCATGTAATTACCATATTCTAACCACATAACCTAGGCAGTGCCACATAACTACCACATTCTAACCACACATCATGGTAGACACATGGCAGGCGCTAGGCCCGTGGTCAAATAGTGGAAATGGTCAACCACACATCTGCTACGGGTCTACTACTGATCCATGGTCAGACTGTGGAAATTGAAACATCAGCCCGTTTCTGCCATAGGTCTAGTGGTAGACCAGTGGCAGACCCGTGGTTAAAAGGAGTCTATTTTTGTAAGGGAGAATTTATCAACGTATATACAAATAATATCTTGATAACATATATTGATGTTTGGGTAAAAGTTGTGATATTACTTGGAGCTAAAAGTTCTTCTTCAAACATTTTTCAGATATCACTATGTTTCACTGTATGAGTTAGTTGTCAGACCATGTACACACTCAAGAAGAAAATGGTTCTTATCCTCTACAATACCTTACCTCATCATCTGAAGCGTGGAAATGTGCCAGGCCTCCTATTTCCACCACATTCTTCAGCTCTATAGCCATGTGCGCCAGGGCTTGATGTAGCTTCTCCTCCAGATCCCCACGTAACCGCTGAAAGACAATGGCTATTGTTTAGGAATACATGCAATTGTCGTGATTGGCTTCAAACAAAAGAAAGATACATTTTCCACCTGAATAAAATCAATCATATTTTTTTTTTAAAGGATGATGTCAATACTTTTAAACAGAAATATAAATTTATATTTCCCCATTTTGACAAATGGGGATTGAGACACAAACTAATGATGTGTGAATTATATGTATTTAGTGTGAACAGAGCTAAGCCATAGACACTCAGCCATCAGGGCAGGCCCCTAAGCTTACATGTCTGTTTAACCCATTCACACTCAAGAGTTCCTCTCGAAATATTGTCTGCTACTTTCATACTTTTGAAAATAACTTGGGAACGAAACGAAATTTCACAAAATATTTGATGGAGATTGGTTGTTTGTCTTCTGATCAACATTTCTCTTTCAAATGTTTTCAAAAAATGCTTTTGTAAGGGAAATATTTCCAAAATCGTCAGGCCTCTTTTGGCCGCTCTGAGTGTAAATGGGTTAATATGTACATACGTTGGAAATGAATGGGTTCTAAGACCATACAATTTAGACCTACCACTGAGGAAGATTTTTCCTTGAGAAAGAATGAAGTTTCTGTGTATAACGTTCTGGAACTCATCACAAGATCTGACACCTGACTCCTGATGGTTGGCTGAAAACAACAATAACAAAGTGTTACTCAGTTGCAAAGAAGTTAAGTATTTAGGAGCATGAACTATATTTGATGATTAATATGAAGTTCTGTCTGGCTGTCTCTACCCCCCCCCCCCCCCCCATCTCTGCTTCTCTGTCTCTCTCACTCACCCCCTAACTCCCTCCCTCTCTAAATGAGAATGAAAGTCTTTAAGTGACATTAATTCATCACCCGTATGTTCTCTCTCTCTCTCTCTCTCTCTCTCTCTCTCCCTCCTCCCCCCCCCTCTCTCTCTCTCTCTCTCTCTTTCTTTCTCTCTCTCTCTCTCTCTCTCTCTCTCTCTCTCTCTCTTCTCTCTCTCTCTCTCTCTCTCTCTCTCTCTCTCTCTCTCTCTCTCTCTCTCTCTCTCTCTCTCTCTCCATGTAAAAAAATAGAATATAGAGGTCTTCATGCATATAGATATTCATATATCTATGGCTGCCATTTATCTGTTTAGGTATTCTACCGATTGCAATTCAGTTTACTTGATTCTTGTCACTGTGCAAAACCACTCTGCTAACTATATAAACGTATAGTCAAATAATACAACAAGAAAACACTATACAAATCAATTTGCTACATCAGTTTTACTTCAAGTTCAATTTGACTAGGGTATTCAAAATTTGCTAGCATATGTCAGACAACCAGAACAATATGATAAAGGATGGGAAAACATTCAAGGCTAAAAGGGTTCTTGAAAATAAAAAGCTATAACAACAACAACAGTTCAAAGCATGCCCAATGATTTAAAAAAACACACACAAAATGAAACAAAACATCAATTACAGCCCAAATTCAAAAAGTAAAATCAATGTCTAACCCATTCACTTAAACCTAAAACAATAAAATCGAAAGAAATCAGAATAACAATTCATCGAGACAACATGCATTGATTGAGGTTGGTGGCTCCACCTATGAATCGAAACATGAACTACAATACACACAATAGCAAAACCTAGTGGTAAAGAGAAGAACTAAGAACCTGATAGCTTTCCCCAAGTCCCGAGTCCGGCTGTCAAAGCAAAGAGGAAAAGGTGTGATAGAAGATATACATCCACAATTATCATGAACAAGAAAATGGGTTTTGGGACTTTGTTACTTCATTAATCTAACAATTTTTCTTTAGTCCAAGGCATATGTGAATTTAGAAACATTTTCTTTTTCTAAATTGAGTTAGGCATTGTGATAACATCTTAGTGTATTATTCTATCATATGTTTTATAGTTTTCATTAACCCCTCCTCTCACCTCCCCTGACAGATGTCGCCACCTATTGTTAAATGTGGAAACCAACTTTCTGTCTGTCACATGGAACAATTGGTATCGCAAGCTTCAAGATATGAACAGGTAATGTATTTCGAAAGTGATAAGTTGAATGTTATAATATATTCACATTATTACTTTTCCCTAAATCAGTGTTAACCAAAAAGAGGCTTGCATCCCTCCCTCCCTCCCTGTAAGGACGCCTATCACCATGGTTACGAGTACGTACCTCGGCGAGTTTCCCTGCTGGGTAAAGCTGGTCCAGGTAACCAGAGCACTGTGTGGCCAGGTGGAATAAACTCTGCTCTACAGAGCTGTGACTGATAGCTGCAACTTTCACACTGAAAATAATACACACAGTCTTTAATTGTATTAATAGCTTTTTCTTAGCTTTTTACACTAATATAGCTGATAGTAACACAAATATTTTTTTATTGTATTTTTAAGCATTTTCTTACTTTTTTTTACTAAAAGCTGCAACGCTCACACTGAAAATGTAACTCCGACACTTTTTATAGTATTTTAAAGCATTTTCTAACTTTTTTAGACTGAAAGCTGCAACCTTCAAACTAAAAAGTAATAACTACACAACATTTTGTTATTGTATTTTTAAAAACATTTTCTTACTTTTTTTCAATAATAGCTGCAACTTTCACACTGATCATATTACACTTTTTAATGTATTTTCATTGTTTTCTTACTTATAATGGATTTTCTTATATGTCATTTGTTTTAAATGCTATCATAGACATCAAATATCCAAAAACAAAAACACCATCTAAACCCTGTCAAATAGGTATTCATTTTATAGCTCTCACTGAGTACTCACAAATGAGTACCCATATGCCAGGGTTTCAATCATTTTTCAGTTTTTTTTGCATCATTTTGTATTGGCAAAATTAGCCACCAGCAGCATAAGGGTTAATGACATCCAATTCTAGTGCTTACCTCTTAATAAGGGTTGCCGTGGCCTCCACAAACGAGTGCAGCACGTTGGCCTCCTCGTCAGAGAGGTGAAGGCCGTGGTGACCTGGACGCTCACTCTTCGTCTTCTCCGACCAGGATTTTAATGCATATTCAAACGACTGAAAACAAAATAGACGCATGTCAATATTGTTCATAGGTAATATATAACAAGCCTGTGCCGGCAGGCTCGTAGCACGCATGTTACATGCATGTTACTTCTTTGTTTTAATGGGTCCATTCTACCAGGTTTGCTTTTAATGCATATTCAAACGACTAAAAGCAAAATAGAGGCATGTCAATATTGTCCACAGGTAAAAGTAAGTCAGTTCAGGTAGCCCCGTAATGGGTCCGTAACAGGCATGTTACATGCTCATTACCAGCTTGATATTTTAATGGGTCCATTCTACCAAGATTGTTTATTTATACATGCATGTCATGACAGGCCTGTGACAGGCTAGTTACAACTTCATCTGAGAATGAAATACCCAAGTGTTGGTTTCTCATTATGTGGTATACCCGTGGTATCTGGCCGATTATTGCAACAGGACCTTTATTTCAATGGCAATGGTAGGCTTGGTAGCCCATCTCAACGTCTTAAATTATCCATATTAACAATGAATATGCACAAAGGAGACTGGGCAACCTGCTGCCTCATACAAGGCATGACTTTCCTTTTCTTTTTTCTCTGGAGTGGGAGGGGAGGTTGGATGAAGGTGATGAACTGAATGAATGTAGTGTCTTTTCATAGGGATAAATATGTTTCACAGTTAGGAGCCAAAGAAAAACTTCAGGGCATCGATGTATCTGAATATTTGAAGGAGATTTGTTAATTTTATTCTGATATACATTTCCCCTACGAAAATTTTGTAAAAATGAGCTGGTCACATTATTTATTACCAAAATAATTAGGCATCTTTGGGCGTTACAAGCACAAATGGGTTAAAAACTTCGCAAAGATGTTACTGATGTATTCTTTTCATATGAACACATTACCTTTCTTATCTAACTCAAACACACAGTTGAAAGTCGCAAGACCATTTCACATAGAATCTTAACTGGTGAAAAAACTACTATTATAAACAATCTATAATATTTGCATACATTCAAAGTGAAAAAAGTTGTACAGGAAAGTTATGATAAGTGATAAGTGTTTCCAATGAGACAGTGAAATAAATATGAAAATAAGTTGAGGAGAGCTAGAGAGAGTGAAGTCTACTTAACCCTTCTAATGCTGAGGCTACTTTCCTCCAAAGCACTATATGATGCAAAGATTTTTGAAAAGCATCTAAACCCTGTCATGTTGGTATTCATTGGATAGCTCTCGCCGAGTACTCTCAGATGAGTACCCATGTGCCAGGGTTTCAGTCATTTTTCAGTTTTTTGCATCATTTTGTACTGGTTGAAATTTGTAACAACAGCATAAGGGTTAATATATTTTTGTGTACAATCAAAGCAAGCTGCAAGGTCAAGGACACAGCAAAGGCAATGTCATAGGAAGGTCAAATTATGGAGCATAATGCTCACACAAATCAAGACTAGACAAAAATGTGGGCTCCATTACAATATTCATTTCATTTCTCAAATTTCAATCACAATTAAGATGGTCTTCTTTGAAAGATGAATTGAATTAAAACATTCTTCTTCCAGATATTTCATGATCTGGCAAAAATAAAATCAAAAGAACTCATGGAAGTTCATGGTCATATGAGTTTGATTTTCCATATAATTTACAATAATTTATGACAAAATTTCCTCATGGTTAATTTCATTCTCTTTCCATGAACCCACATAACCCTGCAATACACCTACAGAGGATCTGAATATTTTGGGGCATATCTCTCTAACATACGCCTCTTTGTGAGAAATGTTAAGGTGTAATGTACATGATAATGAAAGAAATGCTCAAATAACTTGAGAAAATTTCTGCTATAATTCCAGGTTCTTTTTAACCCATAATTGCTTACAGCAGTCTAAACCAGCATGACAATTTTGATGAAATCTCTCAAGTGAAAGGATAGTTGGGAAAATATTCGAAGGAGAAATGTTCATCAGAATATTAACTAAAACTCTCCTTCAAATATTTTGTAAAATGATTTTCAATTCTGAAGTTATTGTCAAAAATATTATAGATCCAGACAACAATTTTTCGAGAAACTTTTAAGCATTATTGGGTTAAAACGTCGTAAATCCCACATGACATCCGAAAGAGAATTCAGAGCGAGAATAAGTCAAGCACTGTCGTAGAAGTGTCCTATCTTTGCATAGTAAATATTTAGAAGGAATTAATCTTAATAAAGAAATCATATCCACTTATTTAAGCAGGATACAAAAAGCATGAAAAGATCACACATAAAAATGAGTAAAAATGAGACTTGGTAACACATATAACTCCCAACCCTTTAGAGGTGAAAGTGCTAAATATAATACACTTCAATTGTGACGCAGAAATTTCACTGCTGTCGTCTTTTTTCACCTACAAATAATCTTACAAAAATGTGATACAGAAGCAAAAAAGATTGATCGTGTTTGTATAAAAATCAAAATCAAAACAAAAGTACACAGACCAACTGCAAAAATGTGTCGGATTTGAAAGCAGATTTAGAACATGCTAGATGGGTGTGATATATACATATATAAATATATATATAAGAGAAGTATCTTAATAAGAGAGAATGCTACAACGCCAGACAATAATATCGTCTTCAAATCCAGATGTTTCACATGTACCTTTTTGCCGACATTCCTTGCATACTACAAGAAAAATGTAACCGTGCCTCAGTGGCTTTTGAAATTGACAAATTATTTTGTGCTTCAGAGTGGCATTTGAAATCTACAGATCATTCATCAGCCTGAGATTGGCATTCAAAATCAACAAATTATTTGTGCGCGTCAAATAAGCTTTTGAAATTGACTACTTTTTCAGCAGCCTGGATTAGGTATTTGAAATATACCAATCAGTTGTGTACCTTAAAATACCTTTTCAAACTGACAGATCAACCATACAATCGCAAGAAAAAATGATGTTTTTCAAAGGTGACTAACTTGCTCTTTGGCCACCTATAACTTACAGAATCCTTGTGCAAAAAGCGATACATTGAAAATATTGAGGTTTAAATAGATATAGAAACCACTGATATTCCCAAAAGTGGGTGAACCCCTCTCCAATTTTCTTTCTTTTATTGGGAAGTAAGGGGAAAGGGTAGAGAGGGGGGGGGGGGCGGGGTTACACTTAACCTTAATTTGATTTCGTTTTAATTTCATTCACAGAAGTGTCATGTTTTAATTGGGCAATAATTTACTCTGAGCCCTACATGGTATAAAAGTGTCCATATTTTTTGTGAGGCTATACGTTATTACTCTGCTACGCATATGTACTGTACACTGATCCGGAAAAAATACAATTAGTTTCAAATACACTCACAAAAAGGGGAGGAGGGTCACCTTACTTTGACTTAATTTCAATGTATGAAACATTCATGTTTTACTCAGGCTATAACCAATTCTAAGCCTCACATGGGCCAGGGCTGTCCATATTTCTGTCAGGTCGGCTAAGGATCACTATGATCTCTGGTGTGGCTTTACTTACCCTATCTCTTGACAGCATCTGTGCCCGATTCTTGTGGGTGATTCGGATGAACCCCGGGGGTTGTACCCAAGCCTCACCATCCACCTGTACCGGAACACCCTCATCACCCATTATTGTGATCTTGACACTCCGACACTGAAGAAAACAAAGGGCAACTGGTCAATATCCCATATAAATATCCTCCATTAATAAAATGTCAATTTCATGCTGTCTCAATTTGAGGTTTAGTCAAATACACACACACACACCTTTTGAAGAGCTACTAGGGATAGATTTTCATATCTCAATGCATGTATAATATCTAACATTTCTTTCCCCCTTATAAGATATACCTACAATATTCAGGCTCCAAGTGTGAAAGGGTTAGTTTAACCCATTTATGCTTAAGAGTTCCTCTAGGAATTATTGTCTGAACCTTTGATATTTTTGACAACATCTTTGAAATTAAGAAAGATTTTACAAATGATTTGATAGAGAGTTATGGGTTTTGTCCTGATTAACATTTCTCCATCAAATATTTTTACTAATTATCCTTTTGCCTGCAAAATTTCCTCAAAAATCTCTGGGCTGCTTCTGCTGCTATGAGAATTAAAGGTTAATGAGATGCTTACCTGTGCGATCCTATGGTGCTGGAGGTTGATCACCTTGGAGATGCCCAGCTGCATGCTGCCGAATACTGCCACAACTTCTAAAATCTTATCGTCAAAAGACGGCTCCGTGAAATTATCGTCAGCTTTGGTTCCACCCCAAAAATTGGCACCTCCCATATAGCTAAAAGAGGAGGAAACAAAATAAATGGCTTGGCTTTTTCATTCCTGCAACATTCTATAAATACTTAAAGCATTGGCATTGTTGTGTACATACAACATGATATGTTGCCTATCATTTAACTTGAGCTGGAAGTAAGAAAATGCTGCATTTGTATTACAGATTAACACTTCCCAATAATCCTAATCGAATAAACCAGTTCATTTTTAATAATTAATTGGTTAACAATTATATTACCTGAAAATCGAGTATTTCGATGATAACTTAATTGCCTGGGAATGTTGAGCACAGCTATACCCTATATAATAGACTAGTTACAGTTTACCACTTCCCATCAAATTCTAATTGAATAAACCAGTTTATTTTCAATGATTAATTTGTTTACAATTAACCCTTCCAATGTGGAAGCTACTTTTCTCCAAGGAAAAGGATGCAAAATATTTTGAAAACCATCTAAACCCTGTCGTGTTGGTATTCATTAGACTGCTCTTGCTTAGTACTCTCAGATGAGTACCGATGTGCCAGTTTTCAGTCAATTTCAGGGGTTTTTTTCATCATATTGTAATGGCCAAATTAGCCACCAGTAGCATAAGGGCTAATTCACCTGAACTTACCTGGGAATATTGAGCACAACTATACCCTGTAGACTAGGTAAAGGTATCCGCTGCCCGTCACATTCTAATTGGACGCGCTGGTCCAGATTTTTATAAGTTCTCTGGAGTATTTCCTTTCCGCCGAGTACTCCGTACCACATGATATTTTTGGTCCTACTCCGGCATTTTTCTGGATGCTCTTCCCGTTTTGTATGGAATTCTAACGAGATTTTCGCATCCAGGCCGATACCGAAGTAATTGTTCATGACACACCTTTCATCAAAATCATCCCTGAAAACAAAAAATTGGGGAAGGGATAAATGTTTCATTCAATAACTGTGATAAAAGAAGTGTTACAGTATTACTGTAGATTCACAAAAGATTGTGTAGAGTAAATTTTGAGAATTTACTGAAAATCGATTTTTGCGTTTTTCAACTTTGCGAATTGGCCGCAATATGGAGTGCCAGCTAATAGACTTAAAGTGGCAGCACTAATCATTGCGAATTTCAATTTTGCGTCCGAGGCTAAACGCAAAAAACACAAAAATTAAGAGAACGCAATCTTTTCCGAATTTATAGTATTTTCCTATTGCTGAATCACATCGCACTGCATTTTTGTTCTGCATCACACTGTACTGTATTGCAGCCTTTTGCATTGCATTTCGCTGAATTGGTGCTATGCATTACAATGCACCATATTGTTTTGCATTGATTGTACTGTATTACATTGCACTGTATTGTTTTGCATTAATTGCACTGTATTACATCTTACTGCATTGCATCATTTGTGTTACCATAATTCAACTGAATGGTCCACCTACAAACAATGAATCGTCTATCCCCCTTTTCAATTAGATTATTGAGTATTTCTTCACATTAAATCATATGCATTACATAACACTGCATGGATTGTATAACATCATAAATAATCGCTTTGTGTACATTAGTCCAGTAGCCAGATCAAGAAAAGTGCTCTATTTTAGAAGTTAGGTTAACCCGAGAGCTAGAAAATTTCCGCTGGTATCATGTTTTAGGCTCACACTTGGGGCATACCGCCAGGGTGGATGTAGACTTCAGAAGTGGTGCACATCTTTTTTACGGAGTCATGTCTTAGACACCCCACTATATGTAAAAAGGCCCCAAAATGGTCAAAATAATAGGTATAGGGGTAGGAAAGTCACCCTAAAACAGTCATAACTCAGCTTAAACCAATCATAGGGATCAGTGTTTGGTATTAAAATGTTGGTATGAAAGAGAAGTATCTTTTGAAATAGTAAATACATAACCAACTCTATCCCATGATGTAATAAAGGTCATTCAAGGTCATAATGGCTGCCAAATCAAGAATCTGGGATTTTCCGATATTCTATAGTTTCCGTTTATAAACTTCTCAGTTTTTTTGACGGTATGTATTTCTTTTTTGTAGCCACTTTTTCTGAAGGAATGTCTTTTAATGGAATTGTTGAACATTTTAGAAAGTTCATTGACTAGAGTTTTAAGTCCAATTTTGAGCTGTAAGGTACAAAGTGGGGTACTAAGCCCACCTGGAGACCCCAAAAAGTGTCTAAAATGGTAAAAATTTGAAAATCAAAATGACTTTATCTTAAGTTTTATAAGTAGGAAGGGAGCAGATTATGTACCAAAACATCAGGTTTAATTTTCCCCTCAATCTGGAAGATTATGGAAAAATAATATTGAAATTAAGGGTTGGTTGAAGGTCAAATAAAGGTCAAAATGCCATTTTTCCTCTAAAAATTTCAAATTTTGATCAAGAAATTTTGATGAAGTAGTTGTGTTTTGTCATTATTTAATTTCCAAACCAAGTTACCACAATGATTGACGGATAGATAATCTCAAATATGGTCCAACAAATCATTTTTTACCATTTACTGGTGAAAATGAAGTAGTTTTAAGTCAATAAGGAGGTGTGGAAGTTGGCATTTGGCTATTCCATGCTTATAATAAGTGTTTACGAACGGGTTGTGAGAAGGTGCTAGTATGGGACCTGACTGTTTAGGTCATAAAAGTTGTGAGCACCAAACAATACAGGCATTGTTTGGTATCAATTTTTTTGTTGTAAGACAGTCTTTCCATTCCATGCAACCAACCTAGGGTAGGGTCTATTGTTGCGATACTAGAGGTCATTCAAGGTCAAACTAACCCCAATTTCATAATTTGAGGCATTTTGTCTTTGAATTTTCCATTAAACAGCTTATCATATTCTCCTAGAATACATATTTTATCCTGGAAATATTTTTAGGTGAGAAATAATTTTTAAAAAGGATTCTGAGACATTTTAAGGTCATTTCAAGAGAAAGTTTGGACCAATTTGGAGTATTTCAGGGCCAAAATTGCAAATGCCTGGTTACGGGTGCACTCACATATTTAAGTGAAGCAGCAGAAAGTTGACATAACAGATCGAGTCATATCTTATGGTATGTCAGTTATCATTTTCAGTAGGGAGAATAAGCCGTTTAACTTGCAGCATTACTTGCCTATTGTGCTTGTCATGTAAGATTATAAAGGCAGTGTAAAATATCTCTGAGATTTAAGGAAAAAAATGAAGGTCAAATAAAGGTCAAAACATCATTTTTTCTCTAAAAAATTCAAATTTTGATGAAGAAATTTTGATGGAGTAGTTTGTGTTTTGTTATTACATAATATCCTAACCACATTACATCATATTGTACTGCATTGCATTCTTTGCATAGCAATGCAACATTATCTTTTTTCTTTTTTTTTTAATCTTATACTATTATAAATACATATATATTCATAATTCTTCATTTTATCATTCTCTATCACTTTTGTAACTCCTATATCATGTTACATTACTTTATATTAGCATTTAATATTTTAGTATAAATTACGAGTCGTGTACTCACAGTGCTATTTCTTCCTCCATGAGAGGAGAGGCGGCAGCACAGAGGGCGTCGGCATTCGCGAGAAGCACCTTGCTGATAAAGCTACCCCCGGCCAGGGCACCGGCCACCCCACTGCTGATACCTGCAATAATCACAATGGAACAAGCTATTAACCCATTCGTGTCTGGAGATCTCCTTGATAAGTATCGTCAGGACCTGCTACACCTTGAAAAATAACTTTGCAGTTTGGCATAAATTTGCAAAATATTTGAAGAGGAGTTGTAGATACAGTTCTGAAGAACATCTCTTCTTCATATATTTTCTGAAAATTGTGCATTTAGAGAGATATCCCTAAAGACATAAAAAAAACATTCATCAATGCAACTTTAACAAAATATGCTATTTTTGAGTTATATATAAATGAGATTTACTTTTTTGGGAGAAATCGGTTGGTTTGTAAACATCAAAGAAACCATAATCAAAATGGACTTTTGGAAGAGAAACAAAAACAAACTTCATTGCATAAATGTTTGAAAGCCTACCAGTTTAGAGACCATTTTAATCAGGAATGCTCTTTACTTGAATGGGTTAAATTGTTAAGCAGAATAGTTAATTAGTTTAAATGGGGAACATACAGTATTCATTGGCCTTGGAATAGTTAAGGATTAACCTAAGACAAATCTTAACATTAACATTAACATTATCTTAAATAATGATAAAATTAGTGTCAAACTTATTTATTGTATATTACATAGTATAGGTTCAGCAGTTTTTCCAAATTTGATTAATGCATTTGTCGGATTTGACTATTAACCATCAGAAGATCTATTTGTTGCATACCAATCATGTGACAAAAAATAGCCAAACACCCATTGTTACCGTGCATTCCTTCATGTTCCCCATTGTTGACATCAAATTTACGACAGATACCATGAATAAGTAAAAGGGGTCACTTGACAGGGTAGTGGGACACACAGACAGACATAGATATGTTTAATGGAAGTCACTGTTAACCCTTCTAATGCTGAGGCTACTTTCGTCCAAAGCAAGAGATATATGAGACACATCTAAACCCTGTCATGTTGGTATTCATTGGATAGTTCTCTCTGAGTACTCTCAGATGAGTACCCATATGCTAGGGTTTCAGTCATTTTTTAAAAGGTTTTCACATCATTTTGTATTGGCCAAATAAGCCACCAGCAGCATAAGGGTTAATGTCAGTTTTTCACTGTTAAATGCAATGCTAGGAAAGCGACTTACTTGGTAACATGGGGAAGACGGGCATCCCGAGGATCGGTAAGGTGGGAGAGGTATCGAAAGAAACCGGGCTGCGCTCTCGCGTACTCAGACCCGAGCTTACACTGCTGGATTTGTGAAAGGTGCTCATGCTGCTGATTCGCCGACTCGTGGCTGCGGCTGCAGATGCCGCCGCTGCTGCCACGCCCCCGCGCACCGACCGCGGAGATTGAGAACCGTCTGCAGAGTGCGAGAAAACAACACAGTCTCAGTGCCAGGTGATTGTGGGATTTTTACTTACCCAGATATGGGTGAAACAGGGGCAAGTTGATCGCACTAATGTGACTTTGGCTCAAACTTAGGCTCAAGGCTATAGGGCGGTATGCACCAACTTCACTCTCACTTTACTCCCACTTTCACAAGATCTACCTTTCAAAATTGTACTTCAACGAGAGTTACCTCATGGCCAAAGCGGGTATAAAATGCAGTGCCCCTCTTTTTGGGTGTGAGCAGTTGACTCTCTATGAAGTACACTTTCGAAAGGTAAATCTCACGAAAGTGGGAGTGAAGTGAGAGTGGGGTTGGTGCATAATGCCCTTAAACTTAGGCTCAAGGCTTAACTTGATTGTCTGCAACAATAGATGCTATTGTTGTAGACAATGGATTACATAGTGAGTCTGAGTTTAAGCCTTAAGCATGTTGGTGCAATCGGCCCCTGAGTTGTTAATAGGGGAGAGGGGGGGTGGGCAATTATTAGCTAGAAAATCAACATTTTGTACCGTGAAGGCAGGTTTGTCAAACCCCTCTGTATAATACACAACTTATATCACAGGGAGAGTATTAGATCAAAGGAATGCTGCCTGGCAACAATTCCTTGTACAGTCAATACCAAGGAGCAGGTTAATTTACAAACATTTATATACATTTACATAAATTTACAGTATTGTACATGAATTCACACTGGCACACAAAGCAACAAAAATATTTCTCAGCAAGCTAGACTTCCTCTGTATCCTTTTCTTTAGCTCGCTAGGAATGTAAAACTTTTCATAGTATCTCACATGTGCGCACAAACCAACACAAGTATTTAAGAGGATATAGTGCTTCAATTTAAGTGTACAAACTGCACAGTTTTCACTCAAGTACCTGTCAATTATGTTATGGTGTTCAAAATCAAGTGAACTGGGTATGGAGGGAAAAAGAGGCGATCACAAATCACAAGTGTAAAAGTGTTAAACATAGAGCAAACATCCCCATATGTGCAATTCCATTTCTCTCATTCCAGCACCAAGTAAATAAACTATAAAGAACTTTGCTAAATACACCCTTCTGAGTGCATAAATCAATGAAAAAAGAGAAATCCTTGCTAATTTCAGTAATGACAAAAACTTGTTTAAAAGATTTGAAAAATTATAGATATTAAAGAAGAATTTTCTCATTTTTCAATCTATGAATATAAAAGAATACTACAAATATACATAAATGTAAATTGTACTATTCATAACAAAAAATTGCTCATTTTTTCGTTCTGAAAATTCAGAAGTTTGGGCTTATGTAGATTTCTGGAAAGCAGAAAGCAGAAATAGAATAACTCAGGCAGCACTCGACTTAATGATAAGTTGTGACCAGGTGCGACTTGGCTTTAAATGAAAATTATTATTACTTGCCAACTTAGTTTTCTTATTACTGGAAAAATAAGTGCGAGAATGATAAAGTCATGTGATGTATGTAATCCTAATAGCGAAAACAGAACAATTCCTTCATTGTTATACTTCCTATAACAATGCCAATGGCCAAGACGATAACAATAACTGTTATGTGAGAGAGGTAGATACCAGGGAGAGGCAGGGAGGGCCGCGTTTTCATACAATCACATTAGGCCCAGTGCCCAGTAGATGCATACAATGTGACCCAGCACAACTTAGAAGTCTGCAGTGTAACCATTGCTGCACTCAGTCTCAGTAACTGTCATCACTCACATCTTATTCTGTGCCTATCGGCTCCAAGCAGGGTATATCAGTTGATCCCCTGCTGTGACCCATACCCCAGGTCTTGCGGCGAGATCTGCTAGCAGTGATTCCCCCAGTGATAATAGTCTCAGGTTATGCCCAGTACAATAAGGATTCTTAAGGCTAAGAACAATAACACCCTTCCCATGCCCAATACAATACTGACCTAATGGATATGTACAACAACTCAATTGTTTTCCCAGTACAATAATACAGAATGAATTTTAACCCATTCACACTCAGAGCAGCCAAAACAGGCCTTGCAATTTTGGAAATGTTTTACCTACAGAAGCATTTTCTGGAAAACATTTGAAGGAGAAATGTTGATCAGAAGTCAAACAACAACTCTCCCTCAAATATTTTGTTAACTTTTGCTTTATTCCCAAGTTATTTTCAAAAGTATTAGAGTAGCAGACGATACTTTCTAGAGTATCTCTGAGTGTGAATGGGTTAACTCTTTGACAACCTGCTCAGAATGCCTACTACACAAAAACCGATATGTTAGAAAGATAATCTTACCGTGTACTCCTAAACGCGGCGATGAAGGTTGACTAATCGACATATTCTCCCTCTGGGGTACTTGTAATAGCACCGACGAGGTGTCTGTGTGTACTTCCTGTTTGCGTTCCGGCACCGGTGAGGCAATTGGTGAGGGGGGTATTATATGCATCGCTTGTAGGGCTTCGTGCTCCAAGGTTTGTGCATTTTGCTCATCAACGGCTGAAATAATAAATATTAGAATCATAAAACCATATTTGTAACAATCAGTGAGATGGAGGATGGCTTGAGGAAATATATCTACCAAGGTTTGTGCATTTTGCTCATCAACGGCTGAAAAAATTAATATTAGAATCATAAAACCATCTTTGTAACAATCAGTGAAACGGAGAGGGGCGGGGGTTGTTATATGCAGGGCTTGAGGAAATATGTCATCTATGATTTGCGAATTTAGCTCATTAATGGCTGAAATAATGAATATTAAAATCGTAAAACACTCTTTATAACAATAGGTGAGGGGGAGGGTGGTGTTATATGAAATTCATTTTCTAAGGTGTGTGCATTTCACACAGCAATAGCTGAAATAAAGAACAATGGAATATTTGGTTCATTCAGTAAAGCAACAGGTGAGAGCATGGTCTTAGCCAGCAGGGCGTCTGGGTGCTATTTTGGACACCCAAACCCTTAAAAAGTACCCCTCAGGACACCCAATTTTTGTAGTGTGGAATTTCCAAAAATCTCAATCACAAGCTTATAATTGAATTTTTTCACCTCCTTGTAATTCCTATGGCATTGTTTAATGATATCATGCCTTATTTTGCTGAATTTATACATGTTTATGATTGAAATATAAGTATATTGTGATCCCCCTTAAAAATTTGGACGCCCCAAAATTTTACAACTGCCAATTTTAGGCACCCACTTTCTAAATCCTGGCTAAGACACTGGGTGAGAGGGGTATTACATTTATGGCTCAGCCCTTCCAATGCTGAGGCTACTTTCGTCCAAAGCACAGGATTGCAAATATTATTGAAAAGCATCTAAACCCTGTCATGTTACCCATAGTACCCATATGCCAGGGTTTCAGTCATTTTCAGTTTTTTGCATCATTTTGCATTGGCCAAATTAGCTAACAACAGCATAAAGGTAAAGAATGTCATGTTCTATAGTCTGTGCATTTTTCTTATCAAAATCATAAGTAACATAAATTGGAATACAACATGTAGTTAGTTAACCTTTTAAAGAAATTTTATTTTGATGATATTAATAAAACCTACTTTCTTGGACTAGGAAAACATGTATCATATTATTAATGTCAAAGTTTGCACTGACCTTTTTCTGTATGTTCAATAATATGTCTTATTGCCTTTTTTAAACTGTTGGCACGTGACATTAAGGCAGCTCGTGGCTTGAATATAGCCTGAAAAACAAAAAAGGAAATATGAATAGCTTAAAATCATAGAATTAAAATAAAATGATATTATAAGTAAAATATGGGTAAGTAAAAATATAGGTTAAATTGCAAAATATAAATTAAACTATTGATAAATGAGTCTATTTTGAAACTCATCTGTTTCAATGATACTTTTGCAAATAACTAAGTTTACAGCAAGATTTCACTTATATTTCAAGGAGAGGTTTTAATTGTTTTCTTGGGAACTGTTCTCCTTCTACATCACTATCAGTTCAAGTGTCTATCGCCAACATCAAGTACTTACAGATTTGGTTTTGGTGGGTTGGGTGATCCCCTCTGGAACTATGTCCCTGTCGGGAGATCCCAGTGTCACTTCCTCTTCTGGTTCCCTGGTCACTTCTTCCTGTCGTTCCAGAATCCGCTTGGCTGTACGCGCCCGACTATGACCCTAAGGAAACAAAACGAAATATCATTTTAAAACTGTCGTCTGGACACATGGAACTTTTGAAAATAACTTAGGAACAAACTATTCATTCAAAAAATATTTAAAGAAGAGTTGTAGGCTGGGTTGGGATTGACATTTGTACTTCTTTTTTTTTGGCAAAATGATTTTGTTACAAAGATATCGTCGGAAAAGACATAGGTATAAATGGGTTGATTAAGATAATGAACCCATTACCAACAGAAAAACTCAATACTTCAATTCATATTATGGCCCTAATAAAGCAGAATAGTCAATTACTTTATCCACCCTAAACCGATGAGACACAAAAACCAAATACTTCAATTCATATTGTGGCCCAAATAAAGCAGAATAGTCAATTACTTTATCCAGCCTAAACCGGTGAGACACATAAGTATATTTCTTACAAAAAACAAGAACAAATAAAAATAATACTGACAAGTTGGCATTAACAATGATTATTTCAAATTTTTAATAACTATTTTTTATCTTGCATGATATTGATATTGGCTAATTTCTTTTTCTTGTTATTCCTGTATATTCCTAGTTAAGAGCAATCTAGATAACAATCTGAATGAAAACTCTAATTATAACTCACCTGCGAGGCTTCTGCCTCTTCGTTTAACGTCGAGAGAAGCGAGTTGAGTTTTTCATTTAAAATTCCACACTGCAATAAAACAAATAAACACGCACATGTATATGACTGAAATGACTTGTATGCATGATAATTAAGCTGCCTTCTACCTATTATGACTTCAATTTCTTTTTGATCGAAAATACACACTTATGAAAATCTTTACAGGCTAAACAGAAATAGACTCAAGGCATATGAAAAACACTTATTTATCAAGGCTATGATTTCAAGCAGTAGGTTTCCTTATTAGAGCTAAAATGTTCTTTTTAGCAAAAGTGTTGATATTTTGCATCTTTTTCATTGTATCAGGAAATGGCTTTATATTGTATTGCATATTTTACCTTGTTTAAAGTGATGGGTTTGTTTTATTGCATATTTCAATTTGTACCAAGAAATAGGTTTGTGTTTTAACATCATAAGTACTTAAAAATTCTTAGGAAAAATCGTCATCTGGATCAATCATACTTATGATAATAACTTAGGAATTGAGAAGGATCTTACAAAATATTTGAAGGAGAGTTGTTAATTATGTTATGAATGACATTTCTTATTCACATATTTTCCCAATTTTGCTTTTGCCTGCAAGATTTTATCAAAATTGTCCGGCTGCTTTAGACCCCTGTGAGCACCAATGGGCTAACCCATTCACGCCCATCGCAGCCAAAAAACGCCTGGTTATTTTGGTGATACCTCTTCGACAAAAGAAGCGTTTGGAAAATAAATGAAGGAGATTTGTTCTATAGAACTCAATCTTCAACTCTCCTTCAAATATTTTCCTAATAAAATCTTTATTCTAAAGTTATCTTAAAAAGCATCATAGATGCAGAAGACAATTTATCGAATGTTTATTTACATACCTTGTTTGAGATAGAATCCTCATCCTCCTCCTCATCGTGCGCATCTCCAACCTTGGCCACAAAATCCTTCACAGTCTCGCACAAAAACCTGAATGATAAGTTTAAGACATATTTTGTTAATCTTTAACTCCCAATAAATATGGAAAACTTAGGTACCAATTTCTACTATGACATTTGAGTAGGTTTTTCTACAAATAATTTTCCAAATTTACTTTGATCAATTTTGAAATCAGCAAAATTGTTAGTTAACCAACATAGGGTTGGTGTGCAAAAAAGAATCAGGAATATTTTGCATAAAGCACAAATAGTATATGTTTAAACCAAGAGATTTCATTGTTTAAATCTGACTTTAATATGCATCAAGAATTTATAGGAAATTGGCCATCCCTTAATTGGTCATTTCTGTATCGTCCTAATATAGAGCAATGCATTTAGTTTTTCTTTAAGTTAAGTGGATCAAAATTACTAAGTTGCTACATAGTTATCATTACATTATCATGTACTGGAGAAAATGGGGTTTGCCCTAAAAGCCGAGTGTTAGCAGTCTTTCACAACTGCTTGGTATCAAATACTGGGAGGGCATGTGAAAAAGTTGCCAGTGACTTTATGTTAGGCAGTTGTCTTAGCAGGGTATTTCAGTTTCCTATATCTGCTACACTCTACCTCACAAGCAAAGGTTATGACAAGTAGAAAAATAATTTATTTGCGTAAAATAAAGAGTTACTTTGCTGTTGCAGCCAAAAAAGGCTTGGTTATTTTGGTGATATCTTTCTGACAAATCAAAAGCTTTTGGAAAAAAAATTGAGGAGATTTGTTCCTTAGAACTCAACCTGCAATTCTCTTTCAAATAATTTCCTCATTAAATCTTTATCCTAAAGTTATTTTAAAAAGCATCGTCAATGCAGAAGACATTACTTACTTTGCCGAAGATATGACTATAGAATGGTCACCGGAGTTGAGGATCTTAGAAAGATGAGCTGCCACGGAATCCTCGTACACTGAGATAGGGTCCATCTGCTGCGAGAGCTTTCTAGGTGGGGGCATCATACCTTCATAGGTTAATATACTCCATCTGAAACCAAACAAGGAAAGCCTTAGAATTACTTCAGTCTTATCTAAGAAAAGAGAGAGCTTTCTAGGCGGAGGCATCATACCTTCATAGGTTAGTATACTCCATCTGAAACCAAATGAGGAAAGCATTAAAATCTCTTCATCCTTATCGGAGAAAAGAGCGAGAGCTATCTAGGTGGGGGCATCATACCTTCATAGGTTAATATACTCCATCTGAAACCAAACAAGGAAAGTATCACAAATTGATTCGGTCTTATCTAAGAAAAGAGCCAAACAGTGGTATATGCTAAACGATATGGAAAGCAAAAAAATCGTTCAAAGTAGTTTTCATCTTATGAAAGAAAAATCCGGAGCTAAATGAATATATATATATATATATATATATATATATATATATATATATATATATATATATATATATATATATATATATATATATATATAAATATAAATATATATATATATATATATATATATATATATATATATATGTGTGTGTGTGTGTATATATATATTAAAAGAAACAGACAGATACATTTTAAATTTCTTTAATATTCTCACCTGTCAAGCATTTTTATTTGAGAATGTTCCAGTTTATCGAGAATGTCTGGTAGCTGCGCGTCATCATCGAAGGCCGACCCCCAGCCGAGTACCCGGGCGAGGTCATTTCCTGTTCCAAGCGGGAGCACGCCCACTTGGCACTGGTTGTGTAGCCCCATCTTATCAATCTCCGTCAGCACCCAACCTATACTACCATCACCGCCACACACTATTATACGGAATGGATCAAATTTTTGAAATAATCTCAACCTGTAAGGAAAAATGTAGAAAAGGAATGAGTTCCATGGGAAACTTGCAGATAGAGAAAGTTAGTGGATATATAAATATATATATATATATTGGTCATGCCTTTAATAGAGAGACTAAGACATGTTTCAAATTTTTAAAGTAATCTTTAATATCCTTTAATAAAAGTAATGAGTGAAAATAAGGTTTAATGGGACGAGGGCTTAAATAATATAGTGACTACATATATAAATTACGGCATTAGGAAAAAACTTTGGTCTTGCATGATCATCTAATAAATAAGATTTAAAACTGACTAACTTGCGACAAATATCATTTTCGTATCTAACAATTACATTTTCTAGTAAAATCAATTTCTGAAAGCTTTGCCTTAACTTTCTGCTGAGTGGTTATATCTTAAGAATGACTTTTTTTTCGATACCATATCATCTGCCTATTTCAGAAAACATTCATGGTTTGATGAAATAACACTTTATAACCTTTATTATATATTTCTCGTAGCCTGAGCGCTGAGTTGGGACTTACCCTGTATGAGGTCCACCATTCATGAGATCAAACACCTGTGCTGGATTTAGCACCTGTTTAAATTTTCTAAGAAACTTTACACCCTGAAAAAGACATGATTAAATAATTAATAAAATAATCAATTCACTCAAATTGCTATATTACCATTTTTAAACACTGGCTTTACAGACTCCCATTTTTGATATCGATAATGGAATTCATATTCTTTTGATAAAGACAAAATCAACAGCTTACGGTTATTCATCATCCATTTATGACATAATTATAGCATTCATATTATTTTACTGATATTCAATAAAATTAAAGTTTATGTGTGTGTATGTTTGTATAAATCCATGCATACATATATGTCTGTCTGCCTGTCTATATGTTTGTTTGTGTGTGTGTGTGTGTGTGTGTGTGTGTGTGTGTGTGTGTATGTATGTATGTATGTATGTATGTATGTATGTATGTATGTATGTATGTATGTATGTATGTATGTATGTATGTATGTATGTATGTATGTATGTATACATACATGCATGTACGTAAGTAGGTACATACATAATCTATGCATCCATGTATGAATGTCCCCATTTAAATGGGTTGATATATCATATAATACAGAGAGATCACCCTACCTGATTATCGCCGCTTTTAGAGTTGACAAATACTAAAAGCGGACTGGTCCCTACTGGTCTCGATGCTTCCCAGTAACCATCGGAATCTATGTTGTTGATAGCTATAGGGGGCAGTATCGAAACCCGACAATGTCCCAAAGGGCACTTTTTACCAAACTGTTCCTTGCATTGTGCATGTACCTGCAAAATTAAAATAACCATTAGAGTACATTTAGTACAGTTCTGTATAGTACAGGTGGCCATATCAAAACCTGATAATCATTTGGTTCATTGTGCATGTCCCGGAAATGGTCGAAATAACCAGTATTGTACATTATCTAGTAAGGGAAAAGAGTATACCTTCAAAAGTACCTGTACCTTTATCAAGTCTTGATACAGTTTTAAAGTGTAACTCCACCTTCAAAATTAAAAAAGATATGTTAGAGAGCTCAATGTCACCTTTCTCAGGACACCTTGATTATAATTGTACTCCGCAAATTGACTGAGATATTCAAGTTTGTATCTTGCAAAATGCAGCAAATTCACTGCCTCAGCTGGTTCATGGAGGCACCATCTTGGAGCTTATCAGAGACAGGAAGTGACATCACACTGCTACATGCAGGCTTGGATTAAGAAAAGAATGGATATGTAACGAGAGACCAATTACTATATGCCCTATAGTTACATGCTAGCCTCATGCCAGGACTAGCAGATAAGGCAGCAGCACGAGGTCACATGGGAACAAGGACCAATCAGGGCTCCCGCATCGATTACATTACAGAGAAACCTTATCTCCACCACCTGCTGGGGGTGCCCAGAGCACCTATTAGCGACTATTAATTGACACTGGTTGAGGCTAGCATGTTCAGGTTGACCGGCTGGTTTCCATTCCATGTGTTGGTCTTCTAAGATGCAGGCTGAAGCTCTGGAGCTCTCCAGAACTGAATACACTAGCACATGCTCTTATAAGTATATGATTTGTGTCTCAGTGTGTACCTGTCTATTCTAGAGGTATACCAGGTTCTGTTTTGCAAAAGCAATGAGGGAAAGAGACCTGTAGTAAAAGGGTTATGGATGAGCTTTAGGGCTCAAGAAATTCAACCTGTTTATAAAATAGACTGGCATTTACTATTTCCTACAATGTTCAGACACTGTAATCTTGTGATGAAAGTTTTCAATTTGTAAGCTGTGAGTGTATTGTCAGCATTAGCCTCTAATGAATTGACTGCAATACACATTATTCTCATAGGAATTTAATGTACTCTGGTATCCTAAGCTTTATACCCAGGAGGTTAACTGCAATACACATCCTCTGGGCACAGCTACTACAAATTGCAGTCAGGCTAGCTACTGTTAGGAAACCACAAGCAAATGAATTACAATTATGAAACCAGAAAGCCAAGAAACCACCTACTAATTGTACTGTGATATTGGTATTTTAATACTAATTCATAATAGCTATTAACTTGATTACTCATTTACAACAGGTAAAGGATTTTATTCATTTAAGCAGAGACATTCGTGGGGACAACATCTATTTGTGTGCCTCATTCTTAGTGGATTTACAGGCAGATATGGAAAACCTCCTTGGCAGTGGCCATTTACTGTGTCACACAAACACATAAAATTATATCAATGGTATATTCAACTTATTTTACAAGATGCTAATGCTAATCTACATCTACTTCTAAACTAATGCCTACAGTTAATAGAGAAATACAGCAAATATAACACATTTTGAATTTTGCTATTGACCGTATATTGATCATGTTTCAATGGTACATGCGCTTATTTGGAGAATCATAGTTGCATCCAAAAGCTTGACAATTCACCATCTTTGCGCTCAAGTTGTGAGCTGTCCACAGTCTCAGGGTTCATCTTTCCAAGGGGCAATATGCCCCTAGATTTTGCTGTGGGCTCCTAGATTTTTCAAACTAGGGGCCGAAAATAGTATGTATAATAACCAGAAATCCTATTTTTGGCCAATAGTTTCTGTCAAAAGACCTTTTCTGGCCCCTAGCCTGAAATCTAAGTGTCAGACCCTGGGCCCACTAGAGCTAGCCCCTAAGCTCCCTCACTAGGCAGGAAGTCACAGCATTACATCACACGCATCTAATTAACATCACTAATTAGGCTCCCTCTGAATAAACATGGCAGCCCCCATAAAGTTACCTTTAAATGGTATTATCTCAGTTTATCTGCAGAGTACAATTGTAATCAAGGTGTCCTATGAAAGGTGAGATTGAGCTCTACAACATATTTTTTTTAATTTTGAAGGTGGAGTTACACTTTAACAACAGAATTAGAATGTAACATAGCTTTGCATCATAAACATTTCCATTCTTTCAACCTAAGGACACGTGCCTATAGCATCTTGAAAGTATCCTGACAAACATACCTCTCATACAGGGCTATTTTTAGAATTTATTATAGCTTTACACTATAAGGATTTCCAGTCCTGATTTCAAATACTTTGCAACCGTTTTATTTATTTCAAAACTATCCTCAAAAGTATCTTTGATCCATACAGAGCTATTTTTAGACATTACCATAGCTTTACACCATAAGCATTACCAGTCTTGCATTTCAAATACTTTGCAAGCTTTTTACTTTATTCCAAAGTTATACTGAAAAGTATCTTTGATCCAGACGACACTGGCCATACAGAGCTATCTTTAGATCTTACCATAGCTTTACACCATAAGCATTACCAGTCTTGCATTTCAAATACTTTTCAATCTTTTTACTTTATTCCAAAGTTATACTGAAAAGTATCTTTGATCCAGACGAAACTTGTCATACAGAGCTATTTCTAGATCTTATTATAGCTTTACACCATAAGCGTTTCCAGTCCTGATTTCAAATACTTAGAAAGTATTTTGCTTTATTCAAAGTTATCCTCAAAAGAATCTTTGATCCAGATGACACTTCTTATATGATAGAACTACTTTTAGATCTTACCATAGCTTTACACCATAAGCATTACCAGTCTTTCATTTCAAATATTTTTCCAGCTTTTTACTTTATTCCAAAGTTATTCTCAAATGTATTTCTGATCCAGACATATTACTAGGAACTCAACCTCCAACTTTCCTTCAAAAACTTTGCAAGCTTTTGCTTTATTCCAAAATTATCCTGAAAAGTATCTTTGATCCAGACGACAATTTGCCATACAGAGCTATTTTTAGATCTTACCATAGCTTTGCACCATAAGCATTTCCAGTCTTGCATTTCAAATACGTTTTACTTTATTCCAAAGTTATTCACAAAATTATCCTCAAAAGCATCTTTGATCCAGACGACAATTTGTCATACAGAGCTATTTTTAGATCTTACCATAGCTTTGCACCATAAGCATTTCCAGTCCTGCAATCTCAGCACACTGCCACACGTCCTATCACAGAGAGTGCATTTGGCGCTGACCGGGAGATTCCCCTCCAACCACTGGTGAGGCATGGATATCGTCTGAAGATAGAATCGTAACAAGACAATATTAGCAAGACTCAAAGACCTTAAAATGTGACAGAGAGACGAAATGCAAAGGACACAGGCACAAAAAAAGGTATTCCTATAACAAAAGGCTTAGGAGATAAAAAATATCTCCCAACCACTAAAACCTTATATTATGCAAATGCGACAGGCTGATAGGACAATTACCGATACTGTCTACAATAAACATAAC
Organism: Maea johnstoni; assembly: GCA_963942565.1. Lineage (NCBI taxonomy): Eukaryota > Metazoa > Annelida > Polychaeta > Spionida > Magelonidae > Maea > Maea johnstoni. Next base: position 28,034,100 of record OZ012698.1, read on the forward strand.
AAGTTAGAATTGATACTACAATTAACCCTTCCAATGCTGAGGCTACCTTCGTCCAAAGCACAAGAACGCAAAGATTTTTGAAAAACATTTAAGCCTTGTCATGTTGATATTCATTGGATAGCTATCGCGGGACACTCTCAGATGAGTACACGTGTTGCAGGGTTTCGATCATTTTTCTGTTTTTTGGTATCATTTTGTATTGACCAAGTAAGCCACCAGCAGCAAAAGGGTTGAAATGACAAAAAGGGCAATCCTATAACAAAAGGCTTGGGAGATGTATCTCTCAACCACTAAAAAAACTAATATTACACTAATGCAACAGGATAATAGGACAATCACAAAATGTGACCAGCCCTCCATTTCTGCTTGACCACCTTACAGCAAGCATAATTACTATGTTTCTTGAATCATTCCCATTCTTTTAAAAAAAGGCATAGTCACTAACAAAGTTGAGCAAATATAAGAAGTTGTAAAAAGAAATAAAATACTATTGTCTTTGATAGCTCACTTTAAGTGCTAAGAACAAGCTTGCAATGTATTTCCAAGTAATTAGAGCCGTAGAGCTCCTTGGAGGTTTGAGCATCCCCTATAGATACCCCATCACAAAAGGCAACCCTGGATGTCCAGCTCAGCCCCTAGATTTCAAAACCAAAGGGATGAAAGTTCTTCCTGTTTTTCTTTACTTCTACCTCAGGAGAATCATTCAAGCAAAGGAATTCTTTTTTACGTTGCTTTCAACAACTTAATTCATGTCGCAACGAGAGGATCATTCAATATGGCAGAAAAAGCAGGGGAACAAGTACAGAATACTGGTCCCCAAGATTTTCGTCCTATAAGGGGCTTCATAGCGCCGCAGGTGCATTCTCACGCGCCTACGGCGCGTGTACTATTGTTATACAATGCAATGACACCAAAGTAAACAGGGTATGTACTGTCATTCTGTGGGGGGAGACCCCCCACACCCCCCCTCCTTTTTTTAATTTATCGAAAATTTCTAATTCATATTATACTGTATATATTTTCTCTCATTGTAATATTGCCTTATCTTCTAATCTAAACTGACGCGTCATCAATTGTTGTTGTGTATGACGTCATCACTTTCTGGGGACCAGTATTCTGGACTCTACCCAAAGCAGGCACTATCATCTGGCTAGTTTTTTTTGATTGTTAGCAGAGTCATCTGCCATCAAAAACTTCATGATATAGACTGGTACTTACCAATGATCTAAAAAATGCTTTTTCTTTTGAAAGCAAGCCTGTTTGAATTTGATTAATTGTTTTGTAGGCATTATTCTGGTCATAAAGTTTTTTGGTGAACTAGTAAAAAAAATCTGATACTGCCATTGAAAGATTATATTTAGATCTGATCATATGTCTTGTCACATTTTTTTGCCCATCAAAAATTGTTTGTTACACTCAAATATACAATTATATCAAGTTATGAATTTCACAAATGAAATGAATCCTATCAATGATATTGCACAATGCATAAATAATTCATAACCTGAGAAATCTTTCTTAATAAATACTTTAAGTAAAGTAATTAGAATATTAAATGAAAAAATAGGTCATGGTGACCTAGATCATAAAATAGGTCATAGTGACCTAGATTATACTCACCCCATCCTCCTCCTCTATAATATCTTTACCCACAGAGGCTAGTGTGGTCCATTTACATGTATTGCTGGCTCTCACTGCGCAACGCTTGTGGGCCTTAAACTTACACACTGAAAATACAAGACATGAAATTACATTTAGAATAGGGAGAAATAAACTAGAAATATAAACTGCAAAATAGAAAGTAATAATTTAAAACACTCCACAGGCAGCTGCCTTTAATATGCAGTTCAATTTTTGCATATAGGTGGCGAAGGACAAACTATCAGGTCAGCATGTTGTACAATACTGGCCTAGGTATCGGATGTCCAAATAATGGTGGCTGTTTAGTAAATGCTGACTCCAGAGGTGCATAAAGTATGTAATGATTAGAATGCAGAAACACTAACACGGTATACAGTATTTTCATAAGTATCATTTATCCAGATGGCACGTACGTTTCAAGAGGAACTCCAAGCATGAATGGGTTGATAGAATATACAGAGGGATGGTTCAGAAATGAACAGGTATATAGAGGTATACACACAGGCCTCAACGCTAACTCAAAATGATACTGGCCCTGTAGGACCAGTAACACCTAGCATCTACTGGTCCTGTAAAAGGTTTACTGGTCCTACATTTTTTCGTTAACATAACAAGAAAGAACATTGCATAAGATTCACCACAACATTTATCTTTATAAATTGTATCTTCATTTATTTCAAAAAGAATTGGGGACATTCTCAGGGGGAAACTTTTTAACAAGAATGTCTCACAATGTTTATTGGCCCTGTAGGACCAGTTGTAGTATTTTTTTACTGGCCCGAAGCTGTTTTTGGTAATTTTTACTGGCCTGGGGCCATAGGTTCACCCTTAGCGTCGGGCCCTGACACATTGCAAAATAATGAAGTGTTTTTTTGGCACCCAATGTCAAATAAACAAGTGATTTTGTTCAAAAACACACCCTATGTCACATAGTCAAAAGTAGTTTTTTGCCAGAACGCACCCAATGTCAAATATACAGCAAGTTATTTTGAGCAAGAACGCAACCAATGTGAAATAGACAGCAAGTGGGTTTTTGCATGATAGCAAAGCATCAATGCCGAATGCAGAAGTTATTTTGACAAAAAAATGTATGGACCCGGGAAAAAAATTGAGGAGACTTTTATACCAGAATGGGTCAATGACAGTGTAAAGATGAAAAGATACATGTATCTAAGTAATGGAAACTGCACTGGCTAATTATGTGTAAGAATAGCATCGATTGACTAAGCTGGTATTGATTCATAGCCATAATTGCATAAGAAAGAGACCCAATTAGGGATTACACCACATCCCCCAATTACAAGACTGAAAAATTTATGGCATTGTAAACCGACGTTAAGATGTAACAGCACACAACAATTAGCATGCATCTGATAGAGAGGATGAGATGCTTAAAGAAGCCATCACCAATAGTTGCCCTATATGATTATCATTATACAGTTATATAGTTGCCATACAGTTATCCCTTCCAATGCTGAGGCTTCTTTTGTCCAAAGCACAAGGATGCAAAAATCTTTGAAAACCGTCTAAACCCTGTCATGTTGGTATTCATTGGATAGCTCTCGCTGAGTACTCTCAGATGAGTACCCATATGCCAGGGTTTCAATCATTTTCCAGGCTTTTGCATCATTTTGTATTGGCCAAATTAGCCACCAGCAGCATAGGGGTTATTAGGAAGGCACTTTTCAGAATGTCTTGGATGTCTCATGTTCCTTTAACCCATTAATGCCCACAGCAGCCAAAAGCTGCCTCATTCTTCTGATAAATCTCTCAAGTGAAAGCTAAGTTGGGAAAATATTTGAAATAGAAATGTTAACTAAAACACTAGCAACAGCTCTCCATCAAATATGTTGTTAAATCATTGTTAAAGTATTATAGATCCAGAAGGCAATTGTAGAGGAACCAATACTCTCTAGCTGCTGGTGACTAATTTAGCCATTACAAAATGATGTAAAAAACCTGAAAAATGACTGAAACCCTGGCATGTGGGAACTCTACCGAGAGTACTCAGAGAGAGAGCTATCCAATGAATACCAACATGACAGGGTTTAGACGATTTTCAAAGATCTTTGCATCCTTGTGCTTTGGACGAAAGTAGCATCCGCATTAGAAGGGTTAGGTATTAATGGGTTTAGGTAAGGATGTGAAACATAGATTACTATACTGAGTCACATTTCAGAACGTCTTGAAAGTCGTATTTCGTTTGATGTAAACATGTGAAACGAGTGTCACATTTCAGATCGTCTTGGAAGTCTTATGTTTCTATGATACAAGCATGTGAAATGTGAGTGCAGACGCAGATGCTAGCAATTAGCACAGGAATCATCAGCAACATGCTCCTTTCATGCATTATGTGCACAATCAGGTACAGGTTTCTAAGGCGAAGAGACAGCCGTAATTGCTGTTGAACCTGGGTACACGTGGCCACTCTGACACTACTTGCTACGGCTGTCGTTGACATCCATTTTCTTTTCAACTCGATTACTGACGCTATTTCTTTCAATTCAAAATTGGAGAACTGCACAAAGCATAAAATATCTATCATTTTCACATATCACACTATATTTTTGTTGCTACTATCCTAGGATATCCCAAAATAAAATTATAAGGTAAAGAAACGTATCTTTAACCCTTATGCTGGTGGTGGCTAAATAGGCCAATACAAAATGAGGCAAAAAACCTGAAAAATGACTGAAACCCTGTCACATGGGTACTCATCTGAGAGTACTCAGTGAGAGCTATCTAATGAATACAAACATGACAGGGTTTAGATGGTTTTCAAAAATCTTTTCATCCTTGTGCTCTGGATAAAAGTAGCCTCAGCATTGGAAGGATCTTGGATGAAGAAAAGAATGGATATGTAGCGAGAGACCAATTACTATATATCCTGTAGTTACATGCTGGACTCATGCCAGGACTACCAGATAAGGCATCAGCGCGAGGTCACGTGGGAACAAGGACCAATCAGGGCTCTCGCATCGATTACATTACAGAGAAACCTTATCGCCACCACCAGCTGGGTGTGGCCAGAGCACCAATTTTGGCCTAATAAGCGGCTATTAGTTGACACTGGTTGAGGTTAGCATGATCAGGTTGACCGGCTGGTTTCGAATCCACTTGTGTTAAGTCATCTAAGGAAGGATTAGGGAAAATGTTATTGCTGAAAGTATGACTAATAAGGTAAAGAAAAGTATCTTTTAGTATAAAATGTCTTACCTTCACAAGAGAGACCGTGTGAGGTGACTCCGGATAGCGTATCCCGACACACGTTACAGTAGGTGGGCCGCGCGTGCGAGCAGGCATACCAGTTATGCTGCCCCGATAACATATCACGGTGCTCAGAGTCACGCTGCAAAAAACAAAACAGGGAAGAATTAGTACCCAATATCACCACCAGGTGGGCTGCGCGTGCGAGCAGGCATACCAGTTATGCTGCCCCGATAACATATCACGGTGCTCAGTCACGCTGCAAAAAACAAAAAAAAAACAGGGAAGAATTGGTACCCAATTTCACCACCAGATGGCAAACACTATTACAAGGGCAGAAATCTTGGGAGTGCTGCTTTGGCATTTTTATAATCCTGGCTAAGACTCTTAAGGCAATATACCAGTTATATATATATAATATCTACATTCATAGGGTAAATATCTACATTATACCAACATTTAAGTTGCTGCATAAAAATAAATTGAAAAACAAGACATTTCTAAACCAACCCAATTAATAAGGGGGATATCTAGCGGAGGCCAGAAACCTATCTGTGGGCAGGAAGGGTAGATTACATAGCAGTGCATTCCTTGGAAATGCACATGGCCTGGGGCACATGGCATCACATTTCATAAACAGGCATACCATGACAGCCCTACCTGGAGGAGGCCCAACCTGCTAGAGTACGTGGCTCAGGTAGGCACTGTTATTAGGCTTAACATAAACCCATCAATGCTTAACCCATTAACACTTAAGAGTTCCTCCAGAAATTCTCGTCTGGATCTACAATACTTTTGATGATAACTTTGGAAATGTGAAAGATTTCACAGAATATTTAAAGGAGAGATGCTGGTAATGTTATAATTAACATTTCCCCATCAAATATTTTCCAAAGTATGCTTTTGCTTGCGAGATTTCATCAAAATTGTCAGGCTGCTTTTGGCCGCTGTGAGCATTAATGGGTTAAGAGCTACTCTTAACCCTTATGCTGCTGGTTGTTAATTTGGTCAATACAAAATCATGCAAAAAACCTGGCATATGGTATTTATCTGCAAATACTCAGCGAGAGCTTTCTAATGAATACCAATATGACAGGGTTTAGGTAGGTTTCAAAAATCGTTGCGTTCTTGTGCTTTTGGACAAAAGTAGCCTCAAAATTGGAAGGCTTGAAATATTTGTCTGCAATATTGATTCTTTTGATAATAATTTGGATATTAAGAATGATTTTAGAAAAATATTTCAAAGAGAGTTGTTGGAGATGTTCTGATTAACATTTCTCCTTCAAATATTTTCTCAATTATGCTCTAGCCTGAAAGATTCCACCAAAACTGCCAGGCAGCTTTTGGCCATTTGCGAGTATTAATGGGTTAAATCAAGGCCGACATGATGAGTAGAGACGTGTCCAATCTATTTTCCTCGGTGCTAGATCTTGTTGTCCGAGAACGGTTAATTCTAGAATTGATTGTCCAGGGACATTTAATGCTAGGTAGTAGAGGTTCATTCATTTCTAAAAACCTACTTAACAAATGTTGTCTGGACCTATGCTACTTATGAAAAAGATTTTTACGGCACAGACAGAATTGTTTCATGGATGTTAATGGTCAAAGTGGCCAAAAGCAGCCTGACAATTTGAGCAGAATCTTGAAGGTGAAAACAAGTTATCAAAATATTTGGAGGAGAACTGATAATCAGAACACCACCCACAACTCTCCTTCAAATATTTTGTAAAATATTTTTGAATTCCCATGTTTTAAATATCATAGATCAACACGGCAATTTCTGAATGACCTCCTATACATTAATAGGTTCACCCTTTTGCTGCTGGTTGCTAATTTGGCCAATACAAAATGATGCAAAAAAAAACACGAAAAATCACCGAAATCTTGGCACATTGGTACTCATCTGAGGATGCTCAGTGAGAGCTATCCAATGAATACCAACATGACAGGGTTCAGATGGTTTTCTAAAATCTTTGCTTTATTATTCTTTGGACAAAAGAAGCCTGAGCTATCCAATGAATACCAATATGACAGGGGTAAGATGGTTTTCTAAAATCTTTGCTTTATTGTTCTTTGGACAGAAGTAGCATAAGCATTGGAAGGGTTGTTATAAGCCACCCGAGTAATGAAAGGGTTAAGCGCCTGCTCAGATGAATGGCAGCAGGTAATGTAAATCTCAGTGACAAGAGCAGATAAAGGCTTTTCTACAGCAGCACAAGCTCTGCACACCCCTCAGCTATGAATATTTCATAGAACCACTACAATGCCACTGTAATGTGACCTAACCATACACAACAATAGCGTCTAGCCTAGCAGCTAGGCAAAGCTTTTTCTCACCTTCCTATACATCTAACCAGTATTCCTTAAATATGAGGGCCACAGCAAAAATCAAATCCTGTATTTGACTGTGTTACCCTTGTGAAATAAAGAGTAGTAGTAGCAGTAGTAGTAGTAGTAGTAGTAGTAGTAGTAGTAGTAGTAGTAGTAGTAGTAGTAGTAGTAGTAGTAGCAGCAGTAGCAGTAGCAGTAGTAGTAGTAGTAGTGTACTGTGTTACCCTTGTGAAATAAAGAGTAGTAGTAGTAGTAGTAGTAGTAGTAGTAGTAGTAGTAGTAGTAGTAGTAGTAGTAGCAGTAGTAGTAGTAGTAGTAGTAGTAGTAGTAGTAGTAGTAGTAGTAGTAGCAGCAGTAGCAGTAGCAGTAGTAGCAGTAGCAGTAGCAGTATGTAGTAGTAGTAGTAGTAGTAGTAGTAGTAGTAGTAGTAGTAGTAGTAGTAGTAGTAGTAATAGTAGTAGTAGTAGTAGCAGTAGCAGTAGTATTAGTAGTGTATACTGCCTCAAAACTGAGTCTACCTGAACCCATTATTAATGCTCACAGGGATCAAAACAGCCTGACAATTTTGGTGAAATCTTGCAAGCAAAAGCATTATTGGGTAAATATTTTAAGATATTACAAAATGTGCATTTCAAGATACCAGATATTACAAACCCCACATAGGCTGGCAGCACACATACACTCACAGTTGCTGGCTCTTCTAAAATATTTTATTTCTTCAGACAGACTTTTTTGATTTGCAAGAAATTGGTATATTTCCAAAGTTGGAAAAATCATTAAAGTAGGAGTAGTATTTCGAACATTACCAGTAACTCTTCATCAAATATCTTGAAGAATCATCGTTAATTTCCAAGATATTGTCCAAAGTATCAAAGATCCACAACAATTTTAAGAGTAACTCATAAATATGAATAGGTTAAGTGGATGACCACCCCTGGAGAAATCTAGGTGGACCCTTTTTCTCTACTGTGTCATAAAAATCAATATCCCATTAGAAATACAAACACCCAACCCTGAAATCCTGTTTCTATCCTAAACACCTGATCTCATGAACTCTACACCGAACCTGTTAGTCTACGAACGTACCAGTAACCTGATATGTATCGTGCAAACGGATCTGCAACTACCGCTCTGACGCCTGAGCCATAATGCTGCGACTTAAGTCATTAGCGCTCCCATCCTCCCTACCTCCCACACACACACACCCACCCACGACGATTGCATAACCTTGTCTATAGTGCCAACGTCTGTAGCTTTTACCTTTTCTGGAATCAGGTACTGTATGACCTCTGCAATGCTGCTTCTGTGGCCAGTGGCGGTATCGGTACCGTTACGTTACGGCGGTGCTGTGTGCAGAATTGTATGGTTGTCTAATTGAGGTACTGGATGGGTGTGGTCCGCTGGCATCGGGGATGTGTCAGGAGTGTGTGTGTGTGTGTTTGCGTGGGTCTATAGAGTACCAGCAAGCAGGCAAGCAAGCCAGGCAGCAGGCAGCCTCCACGCCTAGTCACCAATCAATGATTTCCTGGTATACAAGTCTTATTGATCATCATCCCCACCGCCGCCGCAACACCTAGCACCTCATATCCTTACACCTGCTTCTGCAAATCAACCCTTTCACACCCAGCTAGAGAATGACTGGAATATTTACCCTTTTATACCAATTAGCACCCTGCCCCCATGATATCAACCCTTTCATACCCATTTACGCCCTGTCCCCATAATATCAACCCTTTTATACCCAGTCATACCCTGCCCCTATAATATCACTTGACTTGCGTCCAATATATAGGTCCGACATGCATACAAATGTTGTACAAATATTGCACGATAATCGCAAGTCAAGACATTAACTTGCAATATTTCAAAATCGGTAATAATTTGCAAACAGGGTCACAAACCAGTACTGACATTTTTAGACAGCTACGATTCCGTTTTTGGACTTGGAATTGAATCTGTCTGTCGCACGTTAAGTTAAATTATCGGGTCCAACCAATGACTTATATCTATATTTGATCTATAACTCTGGTCCAACCTGCCAATTTTGTAATTATGTCATAGACAGACTCTGTTGCGACTGGGGCATTACATAAGAATGTCTCTCTGCGTAGATGTCTTAATAAACAGTCAAGAGAGGTCCATATGAATTCCTCATAACAAGCAAAAGTTATGAAGGATTATTCTTACCCTCTGATCTATACATAGAAACTGCTAATGGAAGGGTGAGCTATTAATAGCATATGTAGTGCTCATCACAGGGTGCAGTCGGCACGGCAACAGAAGATCGCATTGATGCGCTCCCTATAGCTGCTAATTGCCTGCAGGTTGTGTGTGTATGTAGTAGGCTGAGCACCAGGTGAGTTAATCTACCTGTGACTAAAGTTCACACCTTGATGTTATATGACATTTACAGGTAAAATACCAGGCGTGGGAGCAAATAGATTCATTATCACTCGGCGATCAATGTGTGAGGGCATAGTCTTAGCCAGCAGGGCGTCTGGTATCATTCGGATACCCAACCCCTAAAAATCACCCCTCCCTCAGAACACTCAACATTTTTTTGTGAGTAATTTCTCAAAATGATAATTTCAAGTTAACAAATGTTTTTCCTTTTCAATAAATTCCAACGACATTGTATATGGAAAGTATGCCTTATTTCAATGAGTGAGTGTATGTTGATGGTTGTATATCTGAGTATATTGCGGTCTCTAATCAATCACTCTAATCTGACTGTGATTGGTAGTGAAACAATAGTATTTAAAATTTGGAATTTGTTTTTTCCACCACTTTTTCTGCCATGTAAGAAATAAAAGAACAATAGTAGGGTGGTTTAAAGGATTTTTTCTACCAAAAATAGCTCTGTGACAGAAGACTTGGCCATCTGATATATGGCAAGATACATTTCATCAGGGCTTTTATATATTCCCTCATTCATTGGAAATTATGAAGATGATGATGATGATGATGATGATGATGATGATGATGATGTTGATGTTATTGATGATGATGATGTTGATGATGATGATGATGATGATAATAATAATGATAATGACAATAACAATAGTAATGATAATAATAATAAAAATAATAATAATAATAATAATAATAATAATAATAATAATAATGATAATAATAATAATAACAATAATAATAATGATAATAATGTTAATAATAACAATAATAATAAAAGTGATAATGACAATGATAAAGATAATAATGATGCTAATATAATAATGCTAAGAAGATTAATTAATAATAAAAGAATGTCCTAGTAGTAGTAGTGGAAGTAGTAACAGTAGCAGTAACAGTAGCAGTAGTAGTAGTAGTAGTAGTAGTAGTAGTAGTAGTAGTAGTAGTAGTAGTAGTAGTAGTAGTAGCAGTAGTAGTAGTAGTAGTAGTAGTTGTAGTAGTAAAGTAATTATAATAATAATAATAATAATAATAATAATAATAATTATAACGATGATAATAATGATAATGATAATAATAATAATAATGATATTAATAATAATAATAATGATATTAATAATAATAACAACAACAATAATAAAAATAACAATTATGTTTTGCAATGGACATAGCGAAACTCCCACCTGTACGTCATCCACCCAACACCAACCTTTCCTCTAAAGAGACACCTACACGTTGCCATAGCAACCACAGGTACAACGTGAGTTGTGTTATACAAACACTCGCTGATCAATTCTCCCACTGAATGTCTCATGTCCTACAGAATCAAAATGAGACAAGGCCACAAATGCCAACCAAATGATATACTGTCACATTTATCAATATTTTGACTGATTGTCGTCTACATCTAGATAATTGGTGAATTTCTTTGATGATTTAGTCATCTTTCAGGCCTCGAAGCTAACTCAAAAAGTTACTAGCCCCATAGGACCAGTAACAACTAAAATTACTGGTCCTGTAAAATTGTAAATGGGTACTCATCTGAGAGTACTCATTGAGACCTTTCCAATGAACACTAATATGACAGGGTTTAGATGGTTTTCAAAAATGTTTGCATCCTTGTGCTTTAGACAAAAGTAGCCTCAGCATTGGAAGGGTTAACCCAGTAATGCTTAGCAATTCCTTTAGACAGTATGCAGATTCTATGATGGTTCCCTAAACGGCCCTCTGGAAAGGTGTTGTTTTTTGTTATTCTTAACCCATTAATGCTCACTGCAGCCACAAGCAGCCTGATAATTCCAGTGAAATAATACAGACAAAAGCATATTTGGGAAAAGAAATGAAAGAGAAATGGTTATCAGACCACAACCAACAACACCCCTTTCTCTTAGAACAAATTCTTAGCTACAGGCAAAAAAAAATTCATGCATGCCCTTCTCCCTAGTAAATCCAAAGAATTATCAGCAATATCAAATGACAATATTATTATCATATGTCAAAAGAATGGAACTCCAAGGAAAATTCGCATCACCCAAGCTTATGCTTGGAAATCCTTGGAATAGAATTCTTAGCTACAAATAAGTAGTAACAATTATGATAAACCATATATTGCAAAGGTCTGCCTTCCTGTCAGTCTGTCAGTACAGAATGGTGAATTTATGCCTCTGAAGGACACCCATCTTCTACGCTTTTACTTCGAAATTCTTAGTCACAATAAAGATAAAACATATATTATTCTACCTTTTCTTGTTCACTTTTCAAGCCTATTTTAAGCTAGAATGAAATTCCTAGGTAAACACATCTTCCAGGCTTCTTACTTGGAAACCCTTCATTACAATAAAAACAAAGCAAATATTGTTTTTATCTACCTTCTCTTGTTCACCTAAATTCCAGCCTATTTTCTCTTTAATTCTAAGCTAGAATGAAATTCCAAGGTAAACATATCTTCCAGGCTTTTTACTTGGAAATCCCCGGAAATCCTAAGTTACAATAAATATAAGGTGTGTATTATTCTACCTCTCCCTGTTCATCTTTTAAGCCTATTTTCTCTTTAATTCTAAGCTAGAACAAATTTTCCTGGTAAACCTATATTCCAAATTTTTACTTGGAAATTATTAGAAATTCTTAATTACAATAAAGATAAAGCATACTACCTTTTCTTGTTCATCTTTCAAGCCCAATAGGCTATTTTCTCTCCAATTCTAAGCTAGAATAAAATTTCCAGGTGAACCTAATTTTTTAAAGTTTTTACTTAGAATCCTTGCAAATTCTTAGTTAAAATAAAGAAAAGGCATATATTGTTCTACACCCTGGAAATCCTTGGAAATTCTTAGTTACAATAATTATAAACTCTAGTGTTCAACATCTTATTCATCACCTAAGCATGTTTTGTTTTCCATTCTCAGCAAGAATGGAATTCCAAAGATGACCTCATACCTCCAAAATTTCATTTGAAAATCCTTGCAAATTCTTTCTTATAATAATTATAAACCCTAAAGTATTCAACATCTTATTCCTCATTCAAACATTTCTTTCGTTTTCTATTCTAAGCTTGTATGGACTTCCAAAGAAAACCTCATATCTTCAGAGTTACAAGAAATCCGATCAACTCATGAGCTCACCACCCATTTGACTCGTGAGCTCATGAGCTCATGGATGTTCTGATTTTCCAAAAAGATATTTATTTTCCAGCCCAGCTATTAAGAAATAAATATTTATTGGCGGACATTTATTAACATTGCCAAGTTTATTTAATTTCAAAACGTGCTGATGAGGTACAAAGGTCAGTTTAACACTCAACACCGCTTGAATGTATACATTGGGGATTGTAAAGAAGACATGACAGCGATAAGCAGTTATGTATGTTGATAATGTGGGTTATGTGCCCTGTGTTAGGTTTGTGTCCCCAACATCGACGAGCTCAGGATATGAACATTTCAGCTCGAGCTCGGCGAGTTTGCTCCAGTGCTCGAGCCACTCGAGTTTGTGAGTGGTGAGTGCAGCTCTAGTTACAATTAGGAGATGAAGCATATATTGTTCTACCTTTTCATGTTCATATTTCAAACCTATTTTCTCTTCAATTTTAAGCTAGAATGAAAATCCAAAGTTAACCCATCTTCCGAGCTTATACTTGGAAATCCTTGGAAATACTTAGTTACAATAAAGATAAAGCATTTATTATTCTACTTCCCGGCCATCTTTCAAGCCTTTTTCTCTTCAATTTTAAGCTAGAATGAAATTTCAAGATAAACCCATCTTCTGAGTTTTATTTATTGGAAATACTTCGAAATTTTTAGTTATACTGAATATAAAGCATGTATTGTTCTACCTCTTGGTCATCCTGGTTGTAGGTGAAGTGGAGCAGTATGGGCTCCGTCAGCTCGCAGCTCGAGTCCATGCTAATGTCAGAGGGCATAGACAACATGTTTACGGCTCCGGCTCTGCTTCCGATCTTCACCGGCATCAACAACTAGCGAGGAAGATTCCTCCAGAGGCTACGACCATGCAAGGTACGATGCTGGGAGGATTGAGCTGACCTCTGACCTCTCAACTCTGACCTCTCCGAATGATCAGTGTCTGTGTCGATGATGAGCCTTCACACAGAAAAGCGACCCTTTCCTCTAATAACCCGCGTTCATTATATGTTCATTTCATGGCCGTGTGTATGTCTCACAATATTCACCATCATCAACAACTAGCGGGGAAGATTTCTCCAGAGGCTGTGGAACAACGATGTTCGAAGGATTGAGCTGAGCCGTGACCTCTCTGACCTCTCCAAATGATTTGTGTCTATGTATATGATGAGCCGTCACACAGGAAAGCGATCCTTCCTTCTGTAAACGCGCGTTCATTTCATGTTCATTTCACAACCGTGTGTGCGTCTCACACGTTTTCATCAGGTGCTCGGCGCTAGATGATGCATCGCCATGACAAGGTGGTTAGTTCAGGATCCGGTTCCTGTTGACACGATCACTGCTGGTGAGACTCGATCGACCCACAGACAGCTTGAAATCTAAATTGCCTCTCCTCGTTAGAACCACATAGCAGAATATCCATCGGAGTGTTGAGCAATTATGTGTTTTTAATCATGACATGCTGTATCATGCTTGTGGAGTATCTACGTACTATGAAACTGCGCAAGGATATTTATTAGTATTTAGTCCAGAACTGTGGTGATGATTCAGTTTATCGATCTCATATCTCAAAGGTGAATAAAATAATATAGGTTATATTCAAATATATATACAAATATATATTCATATCATATTGAATATATGATATTCAGTAGTATTTAGTCCAACAATGGATTAGTGATAGTTCTCAATATTCAATCTGTCACCTAAACAATGAAATGGCCAGTTGTCCACACTTTAATTATGATATAAATAGATTCATATCACATATGCCTAGGAACACTCCTAATAAATGCAAGCCAAATGTAGTTTGTGGGAAAGTTTCAGTATTCAATAAGCAAGAAATATGAAAACTTGCAGAGATATTATAAAATGGAATTTTGTATTTTATAGAAATATTAACCATATAATATCTGGAAAATCCAAATGTTCCTGTGGATTTTAAATACTGTATCCACACCTTAATTTAGGTATTAATATCATATCCCATACGCCCCTGGCAAATCCAAATGTTCCTGTCAATTGGTCAATCGGTGTCCACACCTTGATAAAGGTATAAATATCATATCACATATGGCACCACCAAATCCAAATGTTCCTGTGGATTTTGAATACTGGTCACTCAGTGTCCACACGTTAATTTAGGTATTAATATCATATCCCATATGCCCCTGGCAAATCCAAATGTTCCTGTCAATTGGCCAATCGGTGTCCACACCTTGATAAAGGTATAAATATCATATCACATATGGCACCACCAAATCCAAATGTTCCTGTGGATTTTGAATACTGGTCACTCAGTGTCCACACGTTAATTTAGGTATTAATATCATATCCCATATGCCCCTGGCAAATCCAAATGTTCCTGTCAATTGGCCAATCGGTGTCCACACCTTGATAAAGGTATAAATATCATATCACATATGGCACCACCAAATCCAAATGTTCCTGTGGATTTTGAATACTGGTCACTCAGTGTCCACACGTTAATTTAGGTATTAATATCATATCCCATATGCCCCTGGCAAATCCAAATGTTCCTGTCAATTGGCCAATCGGTGTCCACACCTTGATAAAGGTATAAATATCATATCACATATGGCACCACCAAATCCAAATGTGCCTGTGGATTTTGAATACTGGTCACTCAGTGTCCACACGTTAATTTAGGTATTAATATCATATCACCTACGCCCCAGGCAAATCCAAATGTTCCTGTGGATTTTGAATACTGGTCACTCAGTGTCCACACGTTAATTTAGGTATTAATATCATATCCCATATGCCCCTGGCAAATCCAAATGTTCCTGTCAATTGGCCAATCGGTGTCCACACCTTGATTAAGGTATAATATCATATCACCTACGCCCCAAGCAAATCCAAATGTTCTTGCGGATTTCAAGTGCTGCCCACTCGTATGCTGCGATCCATAAACGTATTGACTCACAATGTCTGGTCACCTGCTTGTAGCATAGAGATAATATTCTCTCCCGTGAGTCTGTATACCTCTTTAATACTCCTCTATTGTGTGCTCAGTCAGAGCGGAGCATAGAGATAATATTCTCTCCGGTGAGTCTGTATACCTCTTTAATACTCCTCTGTTGTGTATTCAGTCAGAGCAGAGCATACCTCATGATCGCCAGATTAAGTTCTGAGAGCTCTTCAGAATCAAGTGCTGCCTGGATGTCCATGTGCTGCTTCTGACCACCTGACAGTGGTAATGTTTCCATGACAACCATCGCTATGCCGACCATGCTGGATTTCCTATTTACGGCCAGATGTTTTCTAAAGCTACGAGTATGTGTGTATGTGTGTGTGAGTGTATGATCAAGTTCCCTGTGTCAATTCTCTTGTTCAGCTGATTGCTTCTGGGAAAGCAACAGGTCTCCAGCTATTTCACATCAGTGCTCAAACAAAAGGTGCGCTTTTTCCCATTTTTCTTCCCTCCCCTCCTCCTGGTGCCGCTCCAGATAATTAGCTATCAGCGTGAACAAGTGTGACTGACAGGTAGATGTAACTGTCATGCTGACCCACCAATACCAGAGCCACCTGCCACTTAAAGGCCTAACAACAGCAAACTCTCTGTCGCTCTCACTCTCTTCTCTCACTATCTTCTCCCTCTCTGTTTCGTTCTCTCTCTCTCTCCATTCCTCTCTGTCTCTCTCTGTATGTCTCTCTCTCTCTTCCCCTCACTCTCCCCTCCTCCCCCCCCCCCTCTCTCTCTGTCTCTCTGTCTGTCTCTCTGTCTGTCTCTCTCTCTCTCTCTCTCTCTCTCTCTCTCTCTCTCTCTCTCTCTCTCTCTCTCTCTCTCTCTCTCTCTCTCTCTCTCTCTCTCTCTCTCTCTCCTATTCTGTACCTTCCTCCCTCTCTTTCTGTTCATTCCTCTCTCTCTCTCTCTCTCTCTCTCTCTCTCTCTCTCTCTCTCTCTCTCTCTCTCTCTCTCTCTTCTTGTCAATTGCATACTACTTGGTCACCAATAAACCTTTTCAAATCACACAAAAAATTCTTCACTTATATTGGTGTTTTTTCCATCTTGCATTTTTCCATCTTGCAACCTGTTAGAGCCTATTGGGAATGGAATGGTTAATTCAATTTGAGTTGGGTGTCAGGATCGTATTTCAGCGAGAAGTGAGGGAAATTGCTGCCATGTGATACATCACGTTTTTCATTCCATATGTATTAGCTCCACAGGTGTATTAATGGGAGGAAATAAGATATGATGCGTGAAAATGAAAAAAAGATGGAAGGCTGATTATTAATGGTTCTCAAATGTCATGTTTTGTTG
>OZ012698.1:28051306-28118806 GCA_963942565.1 Maea johnstoni
GATCGCATTCGACTTTATGCTAATGAGGAAACTCATTACCATATCGGCAAAGTCGCATTTGACCAAAAAGTGACCGAGGGGTCACTCAAACTGTTTGAGAGGCCCCTTTGTCGCATTCAATAAATTCATTTTAGAGAATTTGACTATTTATTTACCGCCAAAAAAAAAAAGTCAAATTCTATCTGCCCAACGTTTGCGAAAGGTCGAATGCAATTTTGTCTAAAAGTCGCAATCGACTCGATATATGGGGGTTTTCCTCATTATAATATCATAAGCATAATGTCGAATTCGAACCAGCTTGATGTGGAAACCCGGCATTAAGGAAAAGGGGTGAATGAATTTCCAACTCCATTGACATGTTTTCCTGTTTTTGGCATTCTACTTTATTTTGTTCTCTCCACAAGAATAGCCCATGAAAGCTTACAAATGATATACTCTGATAACATGGATGTGGAAATCAGTATCAAAATACCGTTGTACATTGTACAGACTTCTCCAACTGACAGATTTCATTAACTTGGGTCACCTTTTCATTTTCTTGACAATGCACAGGCTAGAGATGAGGAAAGATGGATTCTGGTTGCCATGGCAATAAGAGAAGCAGGTAATTTTACTGCCAAGATGGCAGAAAAATGCAGGAATAACAGATCTGTCGTCATTGCCCTAGTTTCTGTAACCTCGATACATTCGAGGCAATATAAGCTATGTGCGTCACAGGGAAAATTCCAAGGACTAACAAAAGAGTAACTACAGCACACAAGGACCTGTAATGAGGGAGGAGTGGAGATGGGGGGAGAGAGAGAGAGAGGGGGGTAGGGGGGGGGGAGAGAGAGAGAGAAAGAGAGAGAGGTAGGGAAAGAGAGAGAGAGTGAGAGAGAGAGAGAGAGGGGGGTAGGGGGGGGGGAGAGAGAGAGAGAAAGAGAGAGAGGTAGGGAAAGAGAGAGAGAGTGAGAGAGAGAGAGAGAGAGAGAAAGAGAGAGAGAGAGAGAGAGAGAGAGAGAGAGAGAGAGAGAGAGAGAGAGAGAGAGAGAGAGAGCAAAAGAGAGCAAGAGAGAGAGAGAGAGAGAGAGAGAGAGAGAGAGAGAGAGAGAGAGAGAGAGAGAGAGAGAGGAGAAGGAGTGAGGGAGGGAGGGAGGGAGGAAGAGGAAGGAGGCTCTCAATTATCTTGATAAAGTCGCTTTTCTGATAAATATTCCTAGTAAGTAAGGCTCTACTATCCAATATCAGGAAAAAACACAGTATAGATTTATGAGTAGGTGGTTTTTCATAAGGTTCTTTTGGAGCCAATATGTGCGAATAGTAGGTAATAATTATTTATCTTTTTGAGAGAGGAGGGGATTATCAGTTGTGCTTTTGTCTACATTATGCCTGGAGCAGCCTCCATCTGATCTACATTGCTATTAATCATAGAAATGCATATGGCCCTCGCAAATACCAAACTGATCATTTTCAGACAAAAGCTGTTTTCCTGGAATTTCTCTGCCTACAATAAACACCCATAAGTGTTATACATTGCCGCCACCTTCATCAAGATCTACCTTACAGCTGTACAAATCGTATAGGCGTTTACAGAAACAATTATATTTTATGACAACACTGATAATCATCCAGATGTATTGAAGACTGGAAAAGGTAATTACATATACAAGGCTCAACATTACCTATCTACTAGTATTCATATATATATATATATATATATGTATATATATATATATATATATATATATATGTGTATATATATATATATATATATATATATATATATCAGGGGTCAGGCTACGGCAAGAAACTGAGGAAGGCCGCCGGGCTATAGGTTCTCAAAACTTCATAGCCCGATAGAAAATTTTATAGTCCCATTAAAAAACAAAAACGAGCTGCCTCAGTTATCCTTAATTACACAAACACACACACATACATACATATACATACATATATATATATATATATATATATATATATATATATATATATATATATATATATATATATATATATATATTTTATATATATATATATGCTTATAGTATTGTTATTCCTCTGAGCATGGCCTAAAAATGTCAATCTTTTCTTATAGCCAGCTGGGCTACAAAGGCAAATATTCTTATAGCCCGAAACAATTTTCTGTAGCCTCGGGCTATCGGGCTAGTGTCTAACTGGACCCCTGTATATATATATATATATATATATATATATATATATATATATATATATATATATATATATATATATATATATATATATATATATATATATATATATATATATATATATATATATATATATATATATATACCTGAATCCAACTTTAGGTAGCCTGACAGGGCTGTTTTTAAAATTTAGATCCCCCGGGAGATGAGACTATGCTATTTGTTGAGCACTGATGTGGCGGGGAACAAGCGCTTATTGCACTGGATGACCACTGATCATGTTGTGACTTCTATTCAACTATGTGCCACTTCACAGATTACATCGCCATTGATCTATTTCTGAACTGGTCTCTAGACTGGTTGTAGTCCCATCGCCACATGCGTTGCTGCGATTAAGGCCCTGCACGTGCAGGTACCCATTGATATTTTCTCTCTGGTTTACTAAAATTAAAGGTCTACATAAAACGGGAAAATTAAAAACGGAAAAAAAACATATGTCCTCTTTTCGGAAATATTAGAAACAGAAACACCCAAAAAATGAGAAATTAGGGAAGATTGTCACACGGAAAAAATTAGCCATTCTACAGTAAATATATATATATATATATATATATATATATATATATATATATATATATATATATATATATATATATATATATATATATATATATATATATATATATATTTCCATAAGTAATAAGTGATCAATGATCACATCAGCAGTCAATGATATTTCTAATGAAAATCCAGGGCAGGCCCCGATAGTTGAGTGGTCTATGGGAGAGCCGCAGACTGTTGGAGGTCTCTCTTCACTGCCTAGGTTTTGAATTCAATTTAAGACATATGTGTAAAAGTTACAGATGGCTTTGGGTTAGGTGGTGGTTTTCTCCAGGTACACTGTTCTCCTCCACCACTAACAAATGGCAAGCCATGTATGGTATTAACCCTTATGCTGCAGGTGGCTAATTTGCCCAATACAAAATGATGCAAAAAACCTGAAAGATAACTGAAACCCTGGCACACGGGTACTCATCTGACAGTACTCAGCAAGAGCTTTCCAATGAATACCAACATGACAGGGTTTAGATGGTTTTCAAAAGTCTTTGCATCATTGTGCTTTGGATGAAAGTAAACTTAGCATTGGAAGGGTTAACATGGCATAAAAGGGGTATGATGAATAAAAATTCCAAATGATGAAACAACTATGAAGAAAAAGAAAAGTTTTTACATGAAGACTTGCGCACCATACAACTTCAACAGTAAGTTCACAGGCCTGGTCACAATGAGTGCATTGAGCGCGATCTAGGTTAAGAGCTTCTCTTTTCTGATTGGCTAACGAGTGTCAACATCACTTCGGAGTCCTTTACTCATTCGGTCTGCTATTATTGCACCTGCCCGTCCCTCGATTAACTCCAGAATACCTATCTGTTTCCATGGCAACTCGTGCAATTCAAGACGGACAAAATGTCTTATTAATGCTTGTTTTCCCCCAGAAGGTCCCCAGGGGTCTTCCCTCATATGCTCTCACAAGTAGAGACAGGACTGACCATACTGAGGTGGCTAACCCCTCATGTATAATACATTGATGCCAGAGATTTCCTTCACAAGAGTCGTCTAGTGCTATTCAACTTTTGAAAATAAATTTGGAATTAGTTAATAAATCCACAAAATATTTGAATATGTATATGTATACTCATTGCCTCCCAACGACAAATTTGTTTAATTTAGTCAGTCTTAGGAGGATTCAACTTTTGAAAATAACTTTGGAATCAGGCATAAATTAACAAAATATTTAAATATGTATGTGTATACTTCCTGCCTCCCAACGACTAAAATTTGTTTAATTTATTTAGTCTCGGGAGGCTTCTGGCCGTATTCAACTTTTGAAAATGACTTTGGAATCAGGCATTTATCAACAAAATATCTGAATATGTATGTGTATACTTCCTGCCTCCCAATGACAAATTTAGCACAGTCAACTTCAGAAATTTTGCTAATAAATAATGAACTGCCTTCATATGGTGGTGTCCAAGTAGCAAGTCAATCTTATATTGCCAGTATAACCGCTCTTAAATCGATATGATATTTTTTCCTATTCGATATCAATATTTGGTATCGTACCAATCTATAAATAACCCTTAATAATAATAATATAATAATAATAATAATATAATAATAATAATAATAATAATAATTGGAATTTATATAGCGCCTTTTCCATTCATAAAATGTTCAAAAGCGCTGCACATTGTCATAGTTTTAGTCATAGTTCACAACGCCTCAATGGGCGAGCCTGAAAAGGTGTGTTTTGAGACACTTCTTGAAGGCCTGACACGATGTAGAATCCTTCAGGTGTTGTGGAAGCGCATTCCATAATCTCGGTGCACTAATGGAGAAAGCGCGATCTCCAAATTTGAGTCTAGTCCGAGGCTCATCCAGAAGGCCCTTTGCTTCTGATCGTAGATGGCGTCTGGGTTTATAAGGCACGAGCAGCTCCTTGATGTACTTAGGTGCAAGTCAGTTTAGTGCCTTGTATACCAGCAGTAGGACCTTAAATTGGATGCGGAATTTGATTGGTAGCCAGTGAAGCTTGATGAGAACAGGTGTGATATGTTCATACTTCCTGGTTCTCGATACTATCCTTGCTGCACTGTTTTGTAGTCGCTGCAGCTTTGCAATCAAATCCTGTTGTATTCCAATTAGGAGAGCATTGCAGTAATCCAAGCGAGACATCACCAGTGACTGCATCACTGTTTTTGTGGCATCTTCTGTTAACACACGTCTCGCTTTTCCAATATTTCTCAGGTGAAAGCTAGATTTTTTGACAACACTCTTAACATGGGGTGCCATGATCAGTAGAGAGTCAAACATAGCTCCCAGATTCCGCACAGGCTCAGATGCAACAGACACATCAGTACCTGCTACAGAGAGTGACTTAATGTTCAGTTCAGCTAGGTGTTTCTTAGAGCCGAATAGAATTATTTCAGTCTTGTCATTGTTGAGTTTCAGCTTGTTCTGAGGCATCCAGACACTAATGTCACACAAACATTTCTCAAAATTTAGGATTTCACATTTGACTATTGCGTTATGCTGCTGGTGGCTATAATTTTGCCAATACAATATTATCCAAAAAAGATGAAAAATGACTAAAACCCTGGCACATAGGTACTCATCTGAGTGTTTAGCAAGAGCTATCTAATGAATACCAACATGACAGGGTTTAGATGTTTTTCTGAAATCTTTGCGTCCTTGTGCTTTGGATAAAATTAGCCTCAGCATCAGGGGCTTTAAAGCCACCTATCCGTCCAGTGTGTCATTTGGACACCCAGAACACTGTTTTATGACAGTTTAGACACCCAAAAGTTCAGATAAGGATTTGCTGATGATGACAACTCTAGAAGAAAGTGCATGTAGTGTAACTCCTCACAATACAAACAAAGCAGTTACTGGTCTAAAAAAGCAAAATCTGTAGATATATATGGTTTATTTCATTAGGAGTGTGAACTTTGTACCACACTTTGGACACCCAAAAGTCTATGAAACCTTCGTTTGGACACCCTGTTTCTAAATCCTGGCTAAGACCATGCTCAGCATTGGAAGGGATAAGAGAACTTGTGCTTACCTCATAGTACGCCTTATTGCCTACAGATTTGATAGCAGTAATCCACTCCTCCATATCCTTGCGAGTCTCTGCACAAAGTACCAGGTTGCGGAATGGTGTGATTACCTACAAGGTAACAAGAAACAGACGAATCAGAGGATTTAAAGAAAAATGAAACAAACTGACCAGGGCCTGCCATGACTGCTGGCTCTCTCTTTCTCACCACTTTCCTCTCAACAATTTTCTCTCAACTATTTTCGGGTTCAAATCCCGGCCGAGGCATGTGAGAAAGTTACCAGTGACTTGGGGTTAGGCATTTGTTTTTTGAAAGACCAGGAGTCTGCCGCCTATTAATAACAATCTGCTCTCATTGTCCCAAGACTTGATTCAATGCCACTGAAAGCCAAAATAATGGAAGGGGATGACATGCAAAAAATTGTTGATACATTGCCAATTAAGGTACAAAGTGAAGTATTTGTTGTTATTACTCTTTATCATATATAATAGACCACCTTTTTAACCCAACCTGTTGAATCCGTTGTGAATTCAAATACAAATACAGTATACCGTAAATTCTCGCAAATCTCGGACACTTTTTATTAATTACGATTTTCGTCGGCTGATGGTGGCCGAAATTTACTGAAAATAGCGATCAAATGTCAGACACCGTGGCCGAGATTTGTCGATATCATCAATTAAACGAAAGCTACATGTACTATGATGTAGATGGAACTGAAAATCGATCGCTAACTTCGTACACAAGGATATAATTTTCCCCCACAAAACCCTTATAGTCCACCTACCTGACTTGTTATTCCTCTGCTATATATACTAATAAAGTAACTTGCCTCCCTTGTATGTTGTTAACTTGTTTATTCTTGCTGCCGCACGCCTAATTACGCATTTAACTTTCAAATGGCGCTGCCCATGAGATCGATGTCCCCACTTCCTGGTTTCGGAGCCGGTGTGTTTTGGCAGATATAGGGACACTAGAAATGTTAGTTTATATTCTAAAATCAAGCGGAAACTTCGTAAATTAAAACATGTCTTTCACTTTGGCCGATATTATCAATTGTCAATTGAATTGAAACGAAAGCTAGATGGAAAATCGATCGCTAACTTCGTGAACAAGAACACAATTTTCCCCCACAAAATCATTATTTTCCACCTATCTGACTTGTCATTCCTCTGCTATATAGTCATGTAAAGTAACTTGCCTCCCTTGTATGTTGTTTACTTGTTTATTCTTGCTGCCGCACGTCAATTACTCATTGAATTATATACTTGTTCAAGTTGTTGACAAGTCTTATTTCGAAATGGCGCCGCCCAAGCTGTATTCCACTCTACACGCAGAAATGCGATACCTACTTCCGGTTTCGCACCGATCGTCTTTTGGCGGATATGGGCACTAGAAACGATCGTTAATAATCTAAAATCAATCGCAAACTTTGGAAATCTAAATGTTTTTTTCTTATACCAATGAAATTTACTTGGTGGCCGACTTTTGGTGAAATGTGTCCTTGGATGAATCGGGGTGGGCGAATTTCCCCAGTAATTATTTGGTAGATTAATTATAGTGGCCGAGTTTCCTAGGGCGGCCGAGATTTTCAAGAATTTACGGTATACTGCATTGATTTTGCACGTATGAACTGATGCGCTTGGCAGACAGTGCCAATTGATGCACAGTTTGATATTTGTGTACTGATGTTAAGTGACAAGCTATTATAAGTCAGTATTTAGTACAACGCTAGTTTTGGGATTGGATGACCAAATAATGGTGCGCAGATTAATAAAATGTGGTGTGCAAAGTATGCATTACTCAAAATGGTTCAATGTTATCACAGTATAGAGTAAGTGTCCCAAGATGCAGACATATATACATAAGGCCTAAAAAAAAAGTTGTTTGTTTCCTGTAACCCTACCCTAACAAGTTTTTATTCAAAAAAATCCCTACCCTAAAGTTTTTATCGCCCATCCAACTCCCAATCAACGTAAAACATGCATAAAACACACATTTTTGACCAAAGAAATAATGCAAAAAAAATTTTTTTACCGACCTACCTACCCTATTTTTTTCGGAACGTTACAGGAAACAAACAATTTTTTTTTAGGCCTAACCTATTCAAGTCTGCAGAAGGTATGGACAGCATCACTATATCGGTGGGATCTTTATGACCAAAGCATTTTTATGAAAATATAATTATGTATTCAAAGGAGAAATGTTTCTGACACTGACTTAAAGTTCTCCTTCATATTCGTGTTGTAATCAAATATAGTCCATAAGTTATTTCCCAAAGTCTAATAAGCACAGCACTTTGAGAAACCTAAGTAAAGGGGAAATGCTCCTGACACCAACTAAAATTTCTCCTTCAAATTCTTATGTATTCAAATATAGTCCATAATTTATTTCCCAACGTTTCATGATAGGCACAGCAATTTGAGAAACCCAAATAAAGGAGAAAGGTTCCTGAGAGTGCAATAGAAATTAAATTTCTCCTTCAAATTCTTGGTGTATTCAAATATACTTCATAAGTTATTTCCCATAGTGTCATGATAAGTACACCACTTTGAGAAACCCAAGAAGATGTTACCAGGGACCTAACCAGGACCCGTCCAGCCTGTATTTTGGACAGCCAGACTCCTGACTAACTCCTTTTTAGACAGACAAACATTCATATGAAGAATTTTCAATTCATATTTTTTTGACCTTTTCATAATAATCCATCTTTTGAGAAATGGCTGAAGTGTCAAGTGCCCTTCTTGACATAGTAAGCTATCAAATCTAGTTGGTATACGGATTTAAAGAAGCTCAATAGCTAAATCTGGACAGGCAGAAATTGTATGGATGCTATTTTGGACAGGCATTCTTAACATACTGGCTCAGACAGTGGGTGTTACTTACCTATGTAGATAGGGACAGCACATGTGTCCGCTATGTTTCTTATGAAACCAGGATGCTGTGTTTAATCTTAGACAAATAATCCACTTCCCTGTATGTATAACCTTGTCAGAGCCCTCAGTTTATACACTGAGGTTGACAAACAGCCCAGATGAAGATGTACCAGGTTTATTCCATATATTCAGCAATGGTCTGACACATAGGGAAATATCTTGATCACAAAGTCGTTTATAATCCTCAGGAACATTCCACAGAAAGTTGGTGTTCCAGCTGACTTTAACAATCCCTCATCAAATAAATTTCCACTACTTCTCTCCAAGATGAGCTGTGATCTATGTTGTCAGCTACAAGTGTGCACCCCTGACCAAAACATCTGACAATGTGGCCACTAGGGGTGGAAGTGGGTTAATCATCTGAGTACTATCAACAATACCCCAATCTATATATAGCTGATACCCTTGTGTCCAGATTGGGGTGCTGCCAACATACCCTAAGGGTAGTGTGAAAGGTGGAAATCACAAAAACCCAGAGGAACCTAAAGGCAAAGTTGACCCAAGGGTAAATTAAGGTCAGGGTGTTTAGTGCACTCATGCATAAATTGACAACATCGAAGGGACGTATAAGGGATAGCCTGGGCATGATACTATGTTTTGAGTTAGCCTAGTCCTAGGCCAAGAATATTTTTTTTATCTCTATATATTTTACATGAAAACTTTACCAACTCTAAACTGTGTCTACCCTGATTTAGTTCTTAAATTGCTCACCAGTTGGCCCACAGTGAGATTTTTCGAGTTTCTGATTCTGGCCACCCTTCTTGATGTCATATATCACCAGCCACAGGAACTAACATCTAGACAGTGAAGCAAATGATAGAGACCAGAACAGAGAAAAGCATGCGTTAATGAAATCATAGACTAGGAGCTAGTCTAGCCCAGTGCAGATTCGGAGTCAGGAAGCCTGCCTTCCATGGCAGCTGCTACAGGCATATAGGGGTTAACCCATTAATGCTCAAAGCGGCCAAAACCGGCCTGACAATTTTTGAAATATTTTTCTAATAAAAGCATTTTTTGGAAAATATTTGAAGGAGAAATGTTAACCAGAGGTTACACAACAACCCCCCTTCAAATATTTTGAGAACTTTTGCTTTATTCCCAAGTTATTGTCAGAAGTATGAAAGAAGCAGACGATACTTTCTAGTGAAACTCTGAGTGTGAATGGGTTAAATACAATAGTAAACATTTGTTTTGTATCTTTCATGAGGTACATCACCTTCAGTTTACGCCACTTTCCGCCAGTTTCCACGTTTAACGGAAAGTAAATGAGACTGACTATTAGTGAGACAAACAGCAGCAGTTTCACCAAATATTGACCATGCTCATACTGCAAATTAATGCTGATTCATAGCAGGCAAGAGTTGTCTACGACCATGCATAGAATTTTCACTATGGGCCTTTACAGTGATTTTACACACATTTTCTAAAATGGTTGATTATAAAATGTTGAATATCTTATTTTTAATGGAGACGACAAAATATGTATGTTGCAAAAATTACTGATGTAGATTTGTCACTGATCATGCATAGAATTTTCACCATAGGTCAGGTCATTAAAGATTGGACTGAAGAGAATAGAGCATGCTCATTGGCTGCAAGCAGGGTATATCAGTTGATTCACTGCTGTGACTCCTAATGAAGGACCAACCACATTTTATCAATCCAAGCAAATATCTGACCTTGCCCCCCCCCCCCCCCCCCCCCCTCCCTCCCCCAATAAAATGAAATTTTGGTTACGGCAAATTCTCGGAAACATTGGCCAGTAAGTCACTTTTATGGTGTATAATGTATTTGACTTCTGCTGTGATTCAAAATACCAGTATTTTTTTATAATTGATTTTATATTATTTCTTTGAAATATATAGATACATTTTCATTTATTAATTTCATAATATAAAACTATAGATTCTCTTATTTCAATGTGCTGTGTCTGGCAAATCAAGAATAATATCTATTTAATTAGCAGCTTTTTTTATATATTTGCCATGGCATGCATGCAAGCACTTAATATGTGACAGTTGTGATCATGCCTTCTAGGTAAACTACAAGAACTAACGTATCCTGGTTAAACGAGATATGCCCTGCCATCTATTGGTTTGATCTGAAATTGTAAAATAATCATGCACACAGATAGGCCATTCAACCATAATGAGAATGATAAAATATGTGATTTACATCAGATTGAAATTAAATGGTACATGGACTTTTCATATTAACTCTTCATTTGCAAACTATCTATACATACACAAGACCAATGAGGTACTCTCATGGTCTTAGCCAGCAGGGCGTCTGGGTGCTTTTTTGGACACCCACACCCTTAATAAGCCCTTCTCAGGACACCCAAATTTTTTTGTAAGAAATTTCTTAAAATGTCAATATAAAACACAATATTTAATGAAAAAGTACCTTTCCTCAGTTGATATCGGTATTATGGAATCCCACCTGGAACTGGACTATCCCATATTGTTAGGGTAAGAACTAATTAATGCCAAGTAGCTAGGCTACAGCCACTGCTGTGCTACAGATGTGGTTTATCTGACCCAGACAGAGTTAGGGGCAGAGGTGGGGGCTAGATGTCTACCACCACAGTAAGGTCAGGCCACATCAGGCGTCTGATAACACCCTCAGTCTGCGACTCACTACACACACAGTGTGTAGACTAAGTGCCAATACCCTGTTTGATATTAGCCAGGCAGGCAGCAGCCCAATTTTAACCAGAAACCGAATGATTCAATTGCTGGTAAAATCCTGTCTCACTTGTTTTGAAGTTTTTGAATAAGTGAACTGTGAAGTGACTAGTGCAAATAATGACTTTTCAATTCTCATCTGTATTTGCAAATAGATTCAACCATATCTACTTGATTCTTCTAGTTCCTGACCTTAAACTCTTTTTCTGACCTAACAAATAAGTAATACCAGATCGAAAACAAGTGTCTATTTAAGCTTATACAAGTGTTTGATGGGCGAGGTAAAATTAAGTTAGGATCTTTTCTTCTTCATTCCATTGAATTCAGGTAAAAAACATAATTTTCAAATGACCTTGAGCATGGCACTTTGGATACATGAACTTTACCCGAATTAGACTAGCTAACGATTACTGTGCGATTCTCCGATAGGTTCAGGAGGCAAAGAAGATTGGAAATTATATAGAGAAAATGTATTATTCAGATTTTAACAAATGCATCTGCCCTTGAATGCAACCAAAGTGAAGATGTCCTGAACATGGTTCATGTCTGTCTGTATGTCTTCCTGTCAGCCATCGTTATCAGTATCACACAAATAGCACTTGAATGGTTCAATTATTACTCCTTAACCCTGACTATAAGGGTCAGTTTTCAACAATGATTATTTCTCCTCTTTTAAGGTGGCTTATGGGGTAAATTTGTGTATATAGGGTCATTTTGAGATTTTTTTTACATATGTAAAATGCTACACCCTTTTCCTCATAATAGGATCTATTGAATGCTACGTAAGTGAAGTTGTCCTGAACGTGGTTCATGTCTGTCTGTATGTCTTCCTGTCAGTCAACGTTATCAATATCACGCAAGTAGTACTTGAATGGCACAATTATTACGCTTACTCCTTAACCATGACTATATGGGTCATTTTTGACACAATGATTATTTCTCCTCTTTTAATGAGGTTTATGGGGTCAATTTATGAATATAGGGTCATTTTGAGATTTTCTTTTTACATATATTAAAGCCTACACCCTTTTCCTCAGATCAATTGAAAGCTACGTAAATGAAGTTGCCCTCAACATGGTTCATGTCTGCTTGTCAATCATCGTTATCAGTATCAGGCTAGTAGTACTTGAATGGTATGATTATCAAGTTTGACCTTTTCATGCTTGGAGCAGTCGAAATTGCCTGACATTTTTGGAAATATCTTTCTAACAAAAGCATATTTAGGATAATTTTTGAAGAAAAATGTGATTCAGAACTCAACCCACAATTCTCCTTCAAATATTTCAAATCAGAAATTTCATTCAAGTATGTCATGACTTATCACTTCATTTTCAAGCTATTTATGAAAGTATCATACTTCCAAATACCAATTCACAAACAGAACTTTAAATGTGAGTGGGTTTACCCATTCATGCCTGTAGCAGCCAAAGACGCCTGACTGTTTTGCTGATATCTCTCTAACAAAAGAAATACTCAGAAAATATTTGAAGGAGAGTTGTTCATCAGAATTCTTTCAACAACCCTCCTTCAAATATTTTGAGAAATCATGCTTTATTCCAAAGTTATTTTCAAAAGTGTGACAGGTCCAGACGACACCCGTCAAGTCGATCTCCAAACATGAATGGGTTGATTGATTTGTGTGTGAATAAGTGAATCTGAATAGGGAGAGTCTTGACTCGGAGATGAAAAATACTACTAGACTTTCTTTCTTGTCACATCCTGAGGATGGCTACATGTAGGGTCATTACGTAGTTCCTAGATGACTCACATCTAGAAAATGGACTGAGCACATGGCTGTCAAAACCTTACTTAACCCATGAATACTAGTAGTGTCTCTCCAGAAATTGTCGTCTTGATCTATGATACTTTTGATAATAACTTGGAAATCGAGAATGATTTTACAAAATATTTGAAGGAGAGTTACTGATTATGTTCAGACTAAGAATTCTCATTCTCATCAAAAGAGTGATACAGATATTACCTTATAAGGAGAAAAGATAAGATGGGGGAAAAATAGGGAGGGGGTCTTTTGAGGTGATAGCTATTTCTTTTTTTTTTGATTATTGTCACTTTTCTATCATATCAGCTAGAATCAAACTTCAGTCCTTAGAAGAAAAAAACCTACTCCCAAAGTTGGCATCTACCACCGTTTGCAATACAGACTACTAGCCATCTAAGTCATCTCAGGTGGGAATAGTGCGGAAATGGTACACAGCCTCCAGACAGGAACTAATGTAACACGCCCCCATTCCTTGATAACCATCTGAGGCTGATGGCTATCAAGG
The DNA here is from genome assembly GCA_963942565.1 of Maea johnstoni. Classification (NCBI taxonomy): domain Eukaryota; kingdom Metazoa; phylum Annelida; class Polychaeta; order Spionida; family Magelonidae; genus Maea; species Maea johnstoni. Next base: position 28,064,982 of record OZ012698.1, read on the forward strand.
TAATTAACCCATTTGTGACAGTGTCGTCTGGATCTGACATTCTTTTGAAAATAATTTTAGAATTAAGCATAAATATGCTTAATATTTCAAGGAGAGTTGTAGATAGTGTTCTGATTGACGTTTTTCCTTCAAATATTTTCCAAATATTGCTTTTGTTAGAGAGATATCACCAAAACTGTCAGGCGGTTTTGGCTGCTATAGGCACAAATGGCTTACAGCATTGACCTGGTTTGATACTAGTGACCCATTTAGGCCTATAGTGTCCAAAAACATCCAATTTTGGTGACAACTATGTGACCTGAGCATTTTTTTTTGGGAAATGCTTGAAAGGAGAAATATTCGTGGGGCATTAACAATGAGGCATTTCTTATGAAAGCATTACCTGGAAAAGGAAGAAAGCATTACCTGGAAAAGGAAGCCACCAGTGTTTATACAAACAGGAACACTTTTTACAAAGAAAATCTTGAAGCATTTTTTGGAAAATATTCTACAGAAAGTCATAAGTTGCTTTATAATGTACAATTCCAATGTATGTATGTATATTTATTGACTATGCATGAGCACAAAATACAATACAAATAGTCATAGTAATAATAATAGTGATACTGTAGTAAACAAGATTATCAAGAGAGAGAAAACAAATACAAACTTCTCACAAAAAGGAGAGTGGGTACTACCCGCCACGCTATGGGCTTAACATGAATAAATCACACAGTTAGACAAAAAAAATTAACAAGTTAGTGGAAAACGAAATTGGCCATAACAGACTCGTATCAGAAAGATACATTACTGGCACGCGCATTGGAGCGATAGTCTGCTTAGGATTTTGAACAAAAAACAAAGGAAGAAACACACCTATATTACACTCAACGCATTTTGTGCAGGTTGCGGCCCGTTTAACTGCCTAACTACGGTAAGGTGGGCTACATAGCATATTAATAGCCTCCGCTTAATACGACTCAACATTAAAGTGAGAGGATGACTTAAAGCAAAATGGACAGAGGAGACCTGGCCCAGAAAGGCCACTGTAATACACAACCTACAAAAGCCTGAGGGGCTTCACAAACACAAAAATAAGGTCAATTTATAAAACGTAATTACAGAAAGAAGTAAACTAGTGTCAGGAAATGACACTACAGACATATCATAGCCATGATAGTCTACAAAGTTAATCAACATAAAAAAAAACTTAATGAAAGAGCACAGTCCTCAATGAATCTTAAATAATACAATTATCATATTGGTGTTTTGAACATCTTAACCCATTCATACCCGAATAGTTTAGGGATATCTCTCTAACAAAAGAATATTTAGAAAGTATTTGAAGGAAAGTTGTTCATCAGAACTCTATTTTCAACTCTCCCTCAAATATTTTGTGAGTTTACACTTTATTCCCAAGTTATTTTCAAAAGTATGACAAGTCCAGACGACACTTGTCAAGTATCTCTCCAGGTCGAATGGCTTTAGGGACAACCTCAAAATGGCCAGGTTGTCTTGGGCCGCTCAGGATGTGAATGAAATGTTATCAATGACCTCAAACACCTACACCACCCTTACAGGGCTGCTGATGAGTAACATTATTGGTGATGGCAAGATATTTAGATAGAAGAGAAGGTGTTAGTCTTTGTATGCAGAGGAGATCAAGGCTGATATTATCATGTTACTCACGGCTATCTATTCTTAACCCATCCGATGCTGAGGCTACTTTCCTCCAAAGCACAAGGATCCAAAGATTTTTGAAAATCATCTAAACCCTGTCATGTTGGTATTCATTGAATAGCTCTTGCTGAGTACTCTCAGATGAGTACCCATTTGCCAGAGTTTCAGTAATTTTTCAGGTTTTTTTCCTTCATTTAGTATTGGTCAAATTAGTAACCAGCAGCACAAGGGTTAAACAGATATTGTAGAGAGTTACAAAGAGATAAGGAAAACCACATTATTACTTGTATGCTGAAAGGATCAGGACTGTTTTTGTTATGCTACTCAACACGGTTATTTCATAGACAGGTATGGAGGTTAGGGGTGAAATCCTATCCCTGTTGATAGACAACCATTGAAGGATTGAATAAGGGACGTGGGCGGGTGATAATATGGACCTGTCAGCCCGTCAAGACATCAGGATGTTGCTTTAACCTATCAACACTCAAGAGTTTCTCCATAGAGGATTGTCTGCTACTCTCATACTTTTGAAAATAACTTGTGAATTAAGTGAAATTTCACGAAATATTTGAAGGGGACTTTTTGTTTGGGTTCTGATCAACATTTCAGCTTAAAATCTTTTCAAGAAAATGCTTTTGTAAGTGATATATTTCCAAAAGTATAAGGCCTCTTTTGGCCACTTTGAGTATAAAAAGGTTAATGCTGCAGTGGCCAAAATCAGCCTGACAATTTTGCTGAAATCTTTCAAGAAAAAGTGACAATTTTAAAGTACCCAATTGGAATAGTGGAGGAAAGTGGAGAATAATACTGCTCGACCCGACAAGTCACTGGCTACTTTCTAACATGCCTTGAGAGTGATTCAAAACTAGGATATGGAATGGATTATTTATCATATAGAGGCACTGTTGCCTATCTATGTAATAATCTATAAGTCAATGATATTACCACTAAACCGTAAATTATCCGTTGGGGTACCTCACATTCATGAACCTATCATTAATGAGCCACTTTTTGGATGAAGCACATCACCCTCGGCTTGCATTCATTTTTGGACAAGCTAATTATAATAAGCACTTATAATGGCTGCTACAGGAAATTAGTGCTATTATCCCTGATGCTACTAATTATTATAACTATTTTCCCCCATATCTCATGATTACCTTCATTAAGTACAACTAAGTACATGATCTAAACAATACTCGCACACTTACTTTTATTTAGTTAGATAAACATGTTACCCCTGTTTTGTTTATATGTGGGTAGCCCACAATTTTGGCGGCCATACTTATTTTGACAATGCCAAGATTTATTTAAACCTGGCATCATGTGGTTTAGATGGCCAGAAAAATATTTCATATTTTGTAACTAGTACAAATGCAAATGCGTAAGTATTCAAAGATTCATCAATTCTTACAACAAAACATCAAGGTCAATTTTCCTTATTTCATGTTCTTTCAAATGTGTTCACATGTTGATAAGTGTTCACGTCTTTGGTATTTTTCAGTATCTCTTTATTAACCCCTAGCATTAAGCCTGTATCGCTCAAAACCACCTGACTAATTTAGTAATACTGCTCTAACCAAATCAAATTTTAGAAAAATATTTGAAAATGAAATGTTCACCAGAAACTCACTCAGAACTCCTTCAAATATCCCTCAAACATCTAATCAAAATCCCAGTTATTTTCAAAAGGATCATTGGTCCAGATGATATTTGTCAAGGAGATATGTAGGCAAGAATGAGTTAGCAATATAGCAGGGTTGGCAGTTTCTTCCGAGGGGCGGTTTCTTCCATGGAAAAATGCGGTTTCTTCCGTCCTGGAATAATAGGTTTCTTCCATTTCAATATAGTAAAAGGAAAACTCTAACTCAGAGATATGTTTATGTCTTATAAGCATTCACATTTCGTGGTTTCATACTACATTGAACAGAAAACCACATAGTTCTTACCTTTGACAATTAACCAATTTGTATGCCCTTCACCTCAATCTTTCTTATCCTAAATTTTACCCTCAAATAATCTGAAGTGCTCACGTTTAACCAATTCCAGTGGCACCCCAAACCGCCTGACTAATTTGTGGATATACTTCTAATATAAGGAATGGGATTAACAGTAAATATTTAATGGACAAATATCAATCATAGTTCAACCTACAACTCTCCTTCAAATATTTAGTGAATTTGTGATTAATTTTTTAGTTATTTTCAAAAATGTCTAAGATCCAGACGATTCTTGTCAAGGAGATCACTAGCCATGAAAGGGTTAACAGACCTGCTACCCACTTTGAATGTGTTTCACCTTAGATCCAGGTCATCTCAGTTTTCCTTCTTGTGAAAGAAACTAATGCTTGGCAACTGTTTCCCTATGTGTCCTCAGGAGCCCTAAGATATTCAGAAAAAGTTAACACCCCTCTGAACATCACTTACTGCAGTTAGAACATTTCTCACTCTGAATGTCTAGGTTAAAGTTATTAACCCACACAAGCGCATTAAATTAACCCTTATGCTGCTGGTTGCTAATCTTGGATAAACAAAATAATTCAAAAATGTCTGAGAAATGACTGAAAACCCTGGCACATGGCTACTCAACTGAAAGTACTCAGCGAGGGCTATCCAATGAATACCAACGTGCCAGGGTTTAGATAATTTTCAAAAATCTTTGCATCCTTGTGCTTTGGATGAAAGTAGCTTCAGCATTGGAATGGTTAAAGGGGTTCCCTTGAATTTTTCATATGAATCTATGATACCTTTGAAAATAACTTGAAAATTAAGAAAGATTTTACAAAACATTACAGGACAGTTGTTCTTAGTGTTCTGTTAAACATTTCTACTTCAAAGTTTTTTCCCAATTTTGCTTTTTGCTGAAATATATTATCAAAAGAGTCAGGCCCCTTTTGGCTACTACAGGCATTAATAGGTAGTACCATAAATGGAGCTTTTATCTGTTGTAAGATCATTCGTAAGAACCCACTTAAAGCTAATATTCCAATATGATTTTATGGTGTTCCCTATTCCATTTTATGGGATTCATGAAAGAATTTTCAATTTAATACTTTTACCCCACAATTTAGACTTTCCCAATGCTAAACACACAATTCCTCACTTTCACAAACACAATGATCAATAATCCAAAATTACCTTGAGCAAACACTGTGAACATTAACCATAATTCTAAAGGCTGATGACTTCTCTATGTATATATATATATATATATATATATATATATATATATATATATATATATATATATATATATATATATATATATATCCAGTATACATATTTCCTTATTTTTCCAAGTACAATGTTGATCAGCTATGCCACCCAACTGCGAAGTTATCATGTACAAACACAGCATTCGAAATTATAGAATTATTCTAAATGCTCAACAAAGGTATATTTCCTAGTTCTTCTGTGTAGTGTCTGGTCCAGTCATACAACTCAACTCCAAAGTTCCTTTGTACAAATAACACAAATAGTATACTAACTGCTTGACCTTATATAAGGTAACTTACTTACTCTAGGTATGTACCTATATCCAGTATACTAGGTTTTTCAATGTAATATTTTCACTGATGTCACTCAACTTCTAAGTTATCATGTCCAAACACTACAGAGTCCACATTAGCTAATATTCTAACTGCTCACCATATAAAAGGTAGCTTTTATCTAGGTATGTTTGTACATCCAGCATCTTTCCTAGGTTCAATGTACTACTGTATGTAAACACTTAGCGAGAGCTCTAGTCAATAAACATACATACATACATACATACTCTCTCTAACACACCACTCAACTTATAAGTTTTCATGTTCAAACAGTCTACAATAGGTAGTATTCAACCTGCTCACCTTACATAAGGTAACCCACATCATCTAGGTATGTACGTACATCCAGCATCTTTCCTAGGTTTTTAATGTACTATTCGGTCCCTGACACCACTCAATTTATAAGTTATCATGTCCACAAAAGCTAAAATTCTAACTGCTCATCTTCTGTTAAAAGTAACTTACCTTACCTGAGTTAAAGCACATCCACCATATGTATTTCCTTGTTCTGTTGTTCCTCTAAGCTACTCAACTCAAAAGTTACCATGTGCAAACAATCAGTCCACATGTATATCTAATATATTCCAAACACTATCTATATAGTATGACTTGCTTCCTCTCTCTATCTCTGTACATTAGAGTAGTACAGTCGCTAGTTTCCTATGTAGCTCTGCTCGCCAACATTTCGTGCTTCACAGCTTGGATGTTACGGAAGTCCCTCTTTTAAGTAGAGAGCATCACGACAACCCACCGATCTGTCACGCCCAGCTGATCACTGACTGTAAAGTACACTGGCTCACAGCTACTACAACCACCGGGTAGCTTAACCCTTATACTGCTGCTGGGGGCTATTAAAATTTGGCCGATACAAAAGGATGTAAAAAACCTGGAAAATGACTGAAACCCTGGCATATGGGTACTCATCTGAGAGTACTCCACGAGAGCTATCCAATGAATACCAACATGACAGGGTTTAGATGATTTTCAAAAATCTTTGCGTCCGAAAGTAGCCTCAGCATTGGAAGGGTTAAGGCTCCTAGTCTATTTCGTAACGTTTCGTGGTATCCTTTGTCGCCGGGCATTTAAAATCCCGGGGCAACAGACAAGTCAGACAATTTATGTATCACGAAAAATGAAAATAAGTCAAGCGTCACATATGCATGAAGTTTCTCCATAGAGAAGTAGTGTTTGGTTTTGCGGTGACAAAATAAACATGGTGGTTGCGTAGGTGTATACATGCCTGCATTAACAACACATAAAAACTTGCTATTTCAGCCTTTCTATAGCGTATTACGTCAAGGTAATATATTATTGGACACTATAGTATATTTTACTTCCCCTTCAAAGAAACAACTCTTCAGCAAAATATTTTAGTTAATGTCTAAATTTACTAAACATTCCTTGTCTCGTTCATGCTTGAAGTTCCCCTTATAATGTGTTGTTTGGATGATTTGCTACTTGAGAAAATAACTTGATTAATCAAGCATGAATTTGAAAAACATTTCATTCCCTTCTGACATATTACCTCTATTTTCTTATTTAGTGAGAACACCTGGATGCTTTGATAATAATAGGTTAACCTATTTATGCCCGAAGTTCTTAGAAAAATGTCTGGATTGATAATACTTTTCAAAATAATTCAGTTACAAAGAATGAACTCACCAAAAATTTGAAGGAGAATTGTCAGTTGAGTTCTGACTGACATTTCATTTTATAATTTTATTTTCCCATTAATGCTAAAAAGTTCCACCAGCAAATGCTGTCTGTATCAATGATTTTACAAAATATTTGAAGGAGGGTTGTATGTAATGTCCTGATCAACATTTCTCCATCAAATATTTTCCTAACTCTGCTTTTGCCTGCAAAATTTCATCAAAACTGTCCATCTGTGAGCATCATTGGTTTAAAATCTGCAAATGAACACTATAAGAGGCTGTGAACAGTATATAGATACACATTTGCATTAATACAAATTAACCTTACACATCTGCAACACTAACAACTATTATTCCAGATTATATAATTTTCTCCCAAAATGATAGATTGATGAATCTACTTGGAACTGTTATCAATCCTACAAATTATTACAGGTCTATAAATACAGGTCTATTAATAACCTCCCACCACCTCCTCACACTACCTATATTTATCCTCTGATTAGTTGAGTTGAGTATCCGTCATTATTACAGCTGAGAAGTCATTAAAATCATCACACCCCACCCCCAGAGATCAAATAAGAAGACTTGCATCGTGATGTACAGAATAAAATAAACTTATCACAAGAAACGCACAGTCCTCCACTCTTTTTTGTGGTCTCTCAAATCAACCCAGGTTTAAATCTCAGCTGCGGCATGTAAGAAGATTGCCAGTGACTTGGGGTTAGGCCATGGTTTTTCAACATGTACTCCGGTTTTCTCCACCACTTACAACTGGCTAGCCAAGACTTGGTCACAACAGTGCAGAAAACATGGTTGTAAAAGAAATTACAAATTCCATCTGTTTATTGAACTATTCATATTCATTATTTGATGAAAAGCACAACTGTGATATTTTCTGGAGTTGGATAATCCCAACTTCAGGTATCGAACTAGAGGTCCACATAGTACATCAAAACTAGGTTGAGTATGCAGGTTGGTTAGGCCATTGGTAGGGTATGCAGGGTGTTTGGGCAGTGGTAGGGTATGCAGGGTGTTTGGGCAGTGGTAGGGTATGCAGGGTGTTTGGGCAGTGGTAGGGTATGCAGGGTGTTTGGGCAGTGGTAGGGTATGCAGGGTGTTTGGGCAGTGGTAGGGTATGCAGGGTGTTTGGGCAGTGGTAGGGTATGCAGGGTGTTTGGGCAGTGGTAGGGTATGCAGGGTGTTTGGGCAGTGGTAGGGTATGCAGGGTGTTTGGGCAGTGGTAGCTGGTAGACTATGGTATGCAGGGTGTTTGGGCATTGGTTGGATATATGCAGGGTGATTGCGGTATGCTAAGAGGGTTGGTTATTCATTGATGGATAAACAGATCAATTTAGGCACTGGTTGTTAAGACAGAGTAGAGCCTTGTAGCTAGGCTATGGTTAGGTATGCAGGGTGGTTAAAGAGTGTTGTCCTACTATGGAGGTTTGGATATGACATGGTATTTAGAGAGTTGGTTTGGTATGCAGGGTGGTTGGGGCATACAGTAGATAGGTTTGCGGAGTGGTAACAGGTTGGGGTGTTGGCTGAGAGTATTACAGTGTAGTTAGGGTATTGGTTGGATATGACATGGTATTTAGAGAGTTGGTTTGGTATGCAGGGTGGTTGGGGCATACAGTAGAATGGGTTTGCTGAGTGGTAACAGTTGGGGTGTTGGCTCAGAGTATTACAGTGTAGTTAGGGTATTGGTTGGATATGACATGGTATTTAGAGCATTGTTTTGGAATGCAGGGTGGTTGGGGCATACAGTAGAATGGGTTTGCGGAGTGGTAACAGGTTGGGGTGTTGGCTGAGAGTATTACAGTGTAGTTAGGGTATTGGTTGGATATGACATGGTATTTAGAGAGTTGGTCTGGTATGCAGGGTGGTTGGGGCATACAGTAGAATGGGTTTGCTGAGTGGTAACAGGTTGGGGTGTTGGCCGAGTATTAGAGGGTAGTTAGGGTATTGGTTTGGATATGACATGGTATTTAGAGCGTTGGTTTGGTATGCAGGGTGGTTGGGGCATACAGTAGAATGGGTTTGCTGAGTGGTAACAGGTTGGGGTGTTGGCTGAGAGTATTACAGGGTAGTTAGGGTATTGGTTTGGATATGACATGGTATTTAGAGCGTTGGTTTGGTATGCAGGGTGGTTGGGGCATACAGTAGAATGGGTTTGCGGAGTGGTAACAGGTTGGGGTGTTGGCCGAGTATTAGAGGGTAGTTAGGGTATTGGTTGGATATGACATGGTATTTAGAGAGTTGGTTTGGTATTCAGGGTGGTTGGGGCATACAGTAGAATGGGTTTGCGGAGTGGTAACGGGTTGGGGTGTTGGCCGAGTATTAGAGGGTAGTTAGGGTATTGGTTGGATATGACATGGTATTTAGAGAGTTGGTTTGGTATTCAGGGTGGTTGGGGCATACAGTAGAATGGGTTTGCTGAGTGGTAACGGGTTGGGGTGTTGGCCGAGTATTAGAGGGTAGTTAGGGTATTGGTTGGATATGACATGGTATTTAGAGAGTTGGTTTGGTATTCAGGGTGGTTGGGGCATACAGTAGAATGGGTTTGCGGAGTGGTAACGGGTTGGGGTGTTGGCTGAGAGTATTACAGTGTAGTTAGGGTATTGGTTGGATATGACATGGTATTTAGAGCGTTGGTTTGGTATTCAGGGTGGTTGGGGCATACAGTAGAATGGGTTTGCGGAGTGGTAACAGGTTGGGGTGTTGGCTCAGAGTATTACAGTGTAGTTAGGGTATTGGTTGGATATGACATGGTATTTAGAGAGTTGGTTTGGTATGCAGGGTGGTTGGGGCATACAGTAGAATGGGTTTGCCGAGTGGTAACAGGTTGGGGTGTTGGCCGAGTATTAGAGGGTAGTTAGAGTATTGGTTAAATATGACATGGTATTTAGAGAGTTGGTTTGGTATGCAGGGTGGTTGGGGCATACAGTAGAATGGGTTTGCTGAGTGGTAACAGGTTGGGGTGTTGGCCGAGTATTAGAGGGTAGTTAGGGTATTGGTTGATTATGACATGGTATTTAGAGAGTTGGTTTGGTATGCAGGGTGGTTGGGGCATACAGTAGAATGGGTTTGCTGAGTGGTAACAGTTGGGGTGTTGGCTGAGAGTATTACAGTGTAGTTAGGGTATTGGTTGGATATGACATGGTATTTAGAGCGTTGGTTTGGTATGCAGGGTGGTTGGGGCATACAGTAGAATGGGTTTGCTGAGTGGTAACAGGTTGGGGTGTTGGCTGAGAGTATTACAGGGTAATTAGGGTATTGGTTTGGATATGACATGGTGTTTAGAGCATTGGTTTGGTATGCAGGGTGGTTGGGGCATACAGTAGAATGGGTTTGCGGAGTGGTAACAGGTTGGGGTGTTGGCCGAGAGTATTACAGGGTAATTAGGGTATTGGTTGGATATGACATGGTATTTAGAGCGTTGGTTTGGAATGCAGGGTGGTTGGGGCATACAGTAGAATGAGTTTGCTTAGTGGTAACAGGTTGGGGCGTTGGCTGAGAGTATTACAGGGTGGTTGGGGTGTTCATAGTAATATGATCCCTGGTATAAAACTGTGTGGGCGTTTGTCGCGCATTTCTAGGCCCGGAAATCTCCTTGTCAACTTGTTATGCCAGAATCTAGGCCATTGATGGTTGTCTTGGCAGGGATTCAAAATGTCATGCACAAGGTTGTGTTGACAATCCGGACCCATCCAGACCAGTAACGAAACCCACATACACACACACATGATGAGGGAAAAAAGCTGTAAAAACTCTACCCTGGCTCTAAAAACAATGGAGCAGTGTGGAATAATAATAGCTGTGTCTTGTCTGCAGATGAGATGTCTAGAGTGTTTTTATTTGCATTTACACTGGCTCATGTAGAAATCTACTTGTGAGGATACTAGGATTTGTCCTGAGCAGTCAGGGGAAATCAAATGCTGCATTTGACTTTGTTACTCTCCTGAAATAAAGACTATAATCAATATTGTTATAATAACTATTGTCATCACTATTATAATTATCATTATTATTATTATTAATATTGTCATTACTATTATTATTATTATTACCATTATTATTATTATCACTATTATTATCATCATATATATACACACGCAATAATATGAACAGAGTAGATATGCCTTTGGGAGCCTGAACTCCATTAGTATAATTGAGTTACTCTTTCACATTTGCAACACATTTGCACTTACCACTAGTGCCCAATCCTTGAGGCCTGCGTTGCTGCATGTTGTATATCCCAGACTTCTGCTGACCATCCCTCAGAAACCATGTGTAAATAACTCACTGGCTAATTAGGGCTAAGTGCATACGTTAACCCTTTAACACCTATATATAGTATAGATAGTATAGTATAGATAGATAGATAGATATAGATGATCTTTATTTCAAGTCGGTGATACTTTAACATAGTAATATTCTCCTTGCAGCATTCTCCTTGCCTGACTCCTTTGAAAAGATACAGTTCTGAAGAACATCACGCCATTAAATATTTTCAAATAATTGCTTTAGTTCAGAGAGATATTACTGAACTAGTTTGGCGGTTATGGCATTTGTGGTGTTAACCCTTATGCTGCTGCTGGCTCTTAATTTCGCCAATACAAAATGAGGTGAAACACCTTATACAATACTGAAACCCTGGCACATGGGTACTCATCAGAGTGTATTCAGTGAGAACTAGTGGTAGTTTATTTTTTCTTTGAGCATGTTTTTATGAAAAGGGCGCAATATCAAATGACAATTTTATTATTCACTATCCAATGAATGCCAACATGACAGGGTTTAGATCAGGGTTTCAAAAATCTTTGCATTTTTGTGCTTTGGACATAGAAAGCCCTAGCATTGGAAGGGTGAAAGGAATGAATGTGTTAAGTCACTGTGCATTGTGCAGTCACTGTGTATACCCTCAATATCCATTAAGGGCAATGACACCCAAAACCCTGCTGCACCACTTGAAAATAGCCAGGAATAGACTTTCTGACCACCCACACCCTGGTCTAAGTGGGCATGGGTGAGCGGGAACGAATACACACACTTAAACACACTGCTGTGTATGTTCAATTACAGCACTAACATATGGTCACTCGTTCAGGACACAACATTCTGACAGATCAGGTTTCCATGCTAGCTGGGAGCAACAACCAGAGAGTGGAGAGAAGGATTTACATGCTTGCATTTACTTGCATTTATGTGTGAATACATGTATGACTATAATAATTTGCCTTCTTATTATGCATATGATTCATATCAATGTCTAACAAACAATTTTCACACTTGCTACAACAAGCACCTATGGTCACTCATTTCTTCTCACTCAAACTGAATGCCCACTATTCTCCGTTTTGATCAAAATGACAAAACAAACCCAGAGCACCATACCAACTTTTCTCCGCCTGTACAAAACATTTTCCCTCACTATAGATACTAGATAGGTTTATATTTCACACCCATAGGCTTGGATATATCCCACACTTTTCCCTAAATATTGCCAGGAAAATCAAAAGATTTTCCAAACTTTTCCAGGAAGAACCATGTGATTCACAGGAATATTTGATTTGATTTGTCAGGGTGATGTTTGGGTTCACCTATTACCCGGATCCGGAACCTTCTTCTGCTGGAAGACGTCACAGTTCATGCTGAAGTTCGGGAGATAAGAAAGATTGTACGGCAGATGGTAGAGCAAGCATGAGGCAGGATTAGTTATATAGGAGTGGCCACTTCCTCGTAGTAGCGTAGCACATCAAATAAAGATTTCACCACAAAAATCAGGGCTCCAGTGCAGGCACACCTTTTTAACCCATTAATGCTCACAGCAGACAGAAGCAGCATGACAATTTCGCTGAAATCTTGTAGGCAAAAGCTAAGTTCAGAAAATATTTCAAGGAGAATGTTGATCAGAACATAACCAACAACTCCCCTTCAAATATTTTGAGAAATGAGAAATGAGAAATGTTTCCCAAAATGTTGCTTTGTAATCGAAATATTTTTGTATGTGTCAAAAACATGCATTCACTGCTGATGTGAAAAGGTTCATGTATGTTTGTGATAATCATGACTCACCTATCTTTACAAAATGCATCCTGTTTTTCCCCTGCTCCTCAACCCCCTGAAGTTCCCTGAATCACTGATCACAGAGATAGTTAATCTCTTCTTCCTGTATATAACAGTCCTGTAGGCTTAACTGTCTGACTTTTTGATGATATCTTTTCTGCCAAGGCATTTTTTTCATAAATTTCTTGAAGGAGTAATCTTAATCATAACATAATCAAAACCACTCCTTCAAACATTTTGCGAGTTCATGATTTATTCCAAAGTTAGTATCATAAGTATTAGGGATGGGGACCGGGGACCAGTTTATATATGATACTGGCCTGAGCATTCCGGTTAACCAGTCAAAAACCGGACCTCCCTCTACACGGTTCGGTTTTCTATGCATGCACAGGGTTCCTAGAGGCATAATAAAACTGTCAGCACCTACCTCCTCGCTGGCCTCACAATGTCTGCCAAGCGCGACGATCAAATAGCCATTTCAAAATCTCTCAAGTCTGGTACCCTGCCCACTTTCACTATGCTCAGAAGCCTTCTGAGCTTAGAGAAAGTGGCCAGGGAGCTAGTATATAGGAACTTTCCAGTTCAGGCAAGTTCAGCCACGCATTCCATTGCGTAGTTTCGTATCCAAGAAATGTCATTAATAAACCGTTTAGGAAACCGTGATAAAACTGAACCGTAGAAGCAAAACCGAGAACCGAACCGAACCGTAGAATTCTCAACGATCCCCATCCCTAATAAGTATCAAACATCAAGGCAATACCTTCTTTGGTGGATAGACATGGATAGATTAAACCAACCTGGGTATGGCTCCAGAAGGGGGAGAAGAGGGGTGTCTTAACTCATTCATAACCCTAGAATCATAAAAACGGGGCAATTTCAATGAAATATTTGCTTGAAAGTTGTCCTAGTTTAATGATACCTCATCAAATGTTTTTCAAATATCTCTCTGAGCCAATGAAAGACCCTCAATAGCCATATAGTGCAATCCTCGAACTGACTCTTTCTTTTCGAAATCCTGTATAATTTGATTTAGGGTTAACTCATTCATGCCTGTAGTGCTAAAAAACGTCCTGACAATTTTGGAAATTTCTCTGAGACCATTGTATTTTCAGGAAACTTTTGTAAGATAAATGTTAATCACAACACAACCAACAACCTTCCTTCAAAAACTGTGTTGGTTTATAAATGATTTGAAAGTTATTGCCAAAATAGACACCTATCACAGGAACCTATGGGCATAAATGGGTTAACCAATTAATGCTCACAGGAGCTGAAAGCAGCCTGACAATATTGTTAAATTCTTGTATTAAAGCAAAAGTGTTATCAGGAAAAAAAATGATGGAGACATGTAAATCAGAACATTACCAACAAATCTCCTTCAAATATTTTGTTAAATGTTCCTCAATTTCAAACTTATAATCAAAAGTATCATAGTTCCAAACGACAATCTCTGGAGAAACTCTCAGGCAAGAATGGGTTCAGCACCCCTGGCACTGTGCCATGTTTGCGTACCCGAATGTCAGCCCAGTTCCTGACACGGGAACAGGGTATTTCCTGGTGCCATACCAGTCACTTCTGGTCTGGGGTGTTTCTGCACCGGACCACCCTGAGATATGCATTATGACCAATATGCCAGCAAGACAACAAAAGTTACCTAAACGCCCCTTTCAGTATAGGAGGTTTGGAGAGGGTGGGGTGTTAAGATGACCAAACTACAATGTGCTAAAATCTTTTTACTAGAATACCTTTTTCACTGATTTGGACAGAAAAATCACTTGCATTTTTAAAAACCGAATGTTCTTAGAAAACATGTAAACTCTATTTATTGATACCAACTCTTGGTTGTTATACGTCTCCATCATTGCTAAGAAGGCTGATAGGGTACTACAACCTGGTGACAATATGCAATTGACTTTTCGCCAAAATTTGTTGTGCTCCAAGACAACCCTACAGAGCTATTTTTAGTAACAGCAGTCCCTAATGCAGCACTATTGCTTAACCATGCTACTAATAACAGATCCTGAAGCCATTATTAGCACTCAGCGATCACCACCAGATCCCACATGGTACCCATAACCCAGCGGTCAATGAGCGTCCAAGCTGACCAGTACCACTAAAACCATAAGGCTACTACTAAGGCAGCCCATTCATGCCTGTGGCAGCCAAAGATAAATGCCAAAAAAAATTGGGAATACCTTCCTAAAAATTTGTATATTTCGGAAATATTTCAAGAAGAAATAATAATCAGAACATAGTCAATGTATGACTTTCAAATTATTTCGAAGTTTATGGTTTATCTCCATAAGTATCATAGGGGTCCAGATGAAACATCTCGTAGCATGTTCTCTAATGTAAGTGCTAGCATTGATTTTATAGATTATATGGTAAAACACAGTAAAACCTAGTAGCTAGGCTAGCCTAACCTTGTGATTAACCCTTATGCTGCTGGTGGCTATTTTGGCCAATACAAAATGATGCAAAAAAACACGAAAATCACTGAAACCCTGACATATGGGTACTCATCAGAGAGTGCTCAGCGAGAGCAATCCAATGAATACCAACAAAACAGGGTTAGATGGTTATAATCAATATGTTTGCGTCCTCGGTACTTTGGACGAAAGTAGCCTTAGCATTGGATGGGTTAAGCTAACATCAAAGGCAGATAGACCCTAGTTCATCAGCCTTTACTGCTAACATCTAGTGGCCACACAGCAGCCACAGGAAATGGGGTTCTGACATAGTGACCATAATGAACCCACAGTCCAGCCAGGGGTCAACCAGTGCCCACGCTGACCCATGTATAGCGCTAAGTCTCAGACTTGACCGTTTTGTCTCAAATTAATCTCTGTAACTACTAGTAGGAAATGTCTGCATTCACCAGTGGTCTTACTACCATCCATGGCATCCAATAAAACAGTAATTCCGAAAATTGGGTTCAGATTGTACCCATCAATAATGATACACAGCACCGTACATTGACCAATACCCCTAAGCATCAGACTTGACAGTTTTGTCACATATTAATTGCTATAAGTACTTACAGGGATAACCCGTGCCAACCAGTGATCAACTACAAACTACCATCCATGATAACAGTACTCTGGGAAAATTGGGTTCAGACATTAGTCTGCGAGCTTATCTGACCAGAGTGAAAGCAGGGGTCAAACAGCACCCCAACTGACCAGTACCATTAAACCCTATATCAATTGTACCCATTTATACTGACCAGACCACTAAGATAAATATATACCATTTAAAATAGTAGAATATTAGAACTTAAGTTTTGACCAGTGGTCAACAAGCAATCTATGATAAAAGTTTTGAAATACTAACTAAATATCTTTCCAATGACCAGTTATAATATGGCATCTATGCCAGCAGTGACCAGAATTTCCAATATCCTCAGACTTGATGATATGTTAAGATGACAGCTTATCAATAATTCTATCGCACTGTTACTAAACTTAACCAGTACCAAAAAAAGGAATAGACTTGGTGAAAATGCTACAATGACTGCATTCAAAAATTACATGGCATTGGTGCCAAAATTGACCGGTACCACTAAAAGTATCAGACTTCATGAATATGTTTCTATGACTGCTCTCAAAAATTACATGGCACTGACGCCAAAATTGACCGGTGCCACTATCAGACTTGATGAATATGTTTTTATGACTGCTCCCAATAATCATATGGTATTTGTGCCAAAACTGACCAATACTCCCAGAATTCCGAGAATCTAGAAAATATTGTGATGACTGCTGCCAGTACTTACATGGAATGGTGTGGTCAGTGAATGGTCATCCAATGGCAAAAATCTCGGTAACATCCGATTACTCAAGCTAGAAAAATCTCCAGAGTTTTTCCAACTGTTTCTGGTAAGTTTCTCCAAGTTACCGCATGATTTTTTCTCAGCTGCTGTCTCAGGGAACATGTGGTCCACATACACACTAGGACTTTTGTGTAAAACCACTAGGAAAATTAAATAAACAAAAGCGGGCTCATGAATGGGGAAGTGCAGCAGAGGGGAAGCCTGATGATGTCATCGATGACATCATCAACTAACCAAACGTGAACCATGAGGTATAACATATCAAAGAAACCTGCTGAGACTAATTAACTAATCAACTTTTGAAAACCCACAAAAAGTTCCATTGTTTTTAGATTGAACATCTTGCAGGAAGAAGCTATGGCTTAAAGAATTGTCTCTCTTTCATAAAATCAATATGACGTCAAATGGATATCTGTCCTTGAAGTGAAAGTCTTGTGCCAACCCAAGCACCTTATGAAGTTTGTCACAAAACAAAGCCATGGTAAAAATGCTATTATGTGGACCGGCTTCAGGTCTCATTGACGTAAGCAGTTTTTGACAGCTACCAAGCTGGGTTTAATGACGTCCCTGTCAACCTGTCACATTTATTTGCAAGAAACAAGCTCTGTTACATTTATATATATATATATATATATATATATATATATATATATATATATATATATATATATATATATATATATATATATATATATATATATATATATATATATATATAAATATATATATATATAATCCATATATATATATATATAATATGTAATTTTTTGTGAACTTATGCCTTGTGCTAAATGCTTGATGCTTAAGAGTTGTTTCTTTAAATACATAGGCCTTGATTTTAACCACTGAGGCAACCTGCCCGATCTGCCCAATTAGCAAAATATTCAAATTGCCCCTAAAAAGCTGCACAGGAGTTAATTTTCAATGTTGGGCAATCTTTAATGTAAAGACCTGACATACCATAGGTCTAAACGACGCTTCACAGAGAAGTCTTCATGTATGAAATAGTTAACCCTTTAATGCCTGGATGTATTCTTGACAAAAGCTGTCTAGACCTTTGATACTTTTGAAAATAAATTTGGAATTCATCAAAAAATCACAAAACATTAGAAACAAAGGTTGTGTGTTGGATTTTGATCAATATTTCCACAACAAATATTTTCTGTAAATTGCTTTAGTTAGAGAGATATCACTAAAAAAGCAAGGTTTTTTGAGCCCTACAGGCTTGAATGGGTTCAGCACAGAAAGAGGGTAATCTCCATTCTTAAAACTAATCTAGAAATTTCTCTCCTAAATCTCCTCCCCCGGTTCAAATGGGGTAAGGGAATACATCAATTCCCAATCTCAAGACCTATGCAGTGAGCTCCCCTAATGCAATTACAAATCCTTATTCTCCTTTGTCAAGCAAGTTCAATTGAGTAATCCAATACTGAAATAAAACCCCAACCAGAAATCTTGGATCAACAAGCGCCTCAGATGTACCACCGAACGAGGTGCACTTGTTTGCGCAGTGTAAGTATCGGCTTGGATGAAATCTCATTACAGTAGCAAAAACATTTTCCAGGCCATTGGGGAAGAAAAACTAACACTGTTTAGAGGGAAACCCTCGTATACCATCTCATGTTACATAGGTGAACAATAAGGTTGCTACAAAGGAGTTAACTTAAACTTAACCCATTCACGCTTGGAGATTTCCTTGACAAATGTCATCTGGACCTGAAATATTTTTGTAAATAATTTGGTGTGCATGGTAGCTTTTCAACTGATTCATGTTTCAAGATACTCATGTGGTCACATTCGGATATTTCTGTGACTCATCAACTAGCATTAATTTCCCAATAGAGAATTAATTGATCCTGCCTTCATATTCAACATTAGAATATTAGAGAAAGTAAGTTTTTGTCCAGAAACTTTCATTTATAGGTGTTAAATTACTGATCAACATTCATTTCAAATAATGATTGTAATTTTTAAGAGGATAATTCAAGATCAATCAACAGGGCAATCTCTCACAAATGCTTCAGTTTGAACCCTTTAATCTGGGATAGCAAGAAAGTTGGGTGGAGGCGGTGTTTTTTCCCCTAGATTCTCCTGTTTCCTCCACCACTTACAACTGGCTCTTTGCAATCTAACCTTCATAAGGCAGAAAAAGGGACGAAAAATGAAATTGCAGATTCTATCAACAACTAGCCTTACCATTAAGTACATTATAAATTACATCACAGTCAGAAAATCCCCTAACACTGATAATATCAAAACTTCTAGTCAAGAGTGAATTTCCTCGAAAGAAGGAAGCGTCTTTAGTGTTCCCTCGCAGACTGCTTCAGACCTTAATTGTTTTCCTAGCCCAGTGACCTGGAGGACCCCTCCGGCTCATCCCACTCTTCATCCGATTACCTGAAATCCTTTGTTCTCCCTCCAGACCCCCTGCGGTGATTATCATAGTCCCCCGTTGCTATAGACAATACAACCCATTTAGCCATTAGCGCCGTGCATTATTCAATTTACGGCCCTAAGTATCATTGAGCCGACGGGAATGCACCTACGAAGCACAGCCTGTTGGGGCGGGAATGCTCTTCCGTTACGCTTTTGTTTTCAAAACAAAAACCACAGGAAAGCAAATTACCTATCTCTCTTCGCCTATAGAACAAGGTGTGGAGATAACAAAGGATTTTCTTTGTTATCATTCCAGTATTGAAAATAAATGTTCAAAAAATCTTCCTTGGATACCTGGGTCAGTCTAACCTTAGTCAGTCTAACCTCAGTCCAATTAGAGCAACATGTTCCAAGGAAATTGTTATTGGGAACTAGAACCAATTTAAGCCAAGTAGTCTTATAACTAAGACACGTACGTTGTAAGTCTAATTGATACAATATCTTCCAAAGGTAAAATTCTCGGAAACCAAGATTCCAGGATTAGCACACGCCTTCAGTCCCAAAAGAATAATGCATTTGAAAGGAGTTGTTCTTATATACCTGAGTTATTTCACCTGAAGCTGTCGTAGGACTCTATTAGGTTTTATAATCAAACCAAGTTTTAACCCATTAGCATACATGTTAGACCTTGTGATCCAGACATGAGTGCATTAATAGCACATTCCAAAAATATGTCTTTAGTCTTCCATGCATTTTTCCATTCATCTTGATTTCTTCTTCTGGATCTGTGATACTTTTGAAAATAACTTTGACATTAAGAATGGTTTTACAAAATATTTCAGGGAGAGTTATTGTCTGTATTCTGATGAACATATCTCCTTCCAATATTTTGCCAGTTTTGCTTTTAATTGAAATATATATAACCAAACGTGTCAGGCCCTTTTTGGCTGCTACAGGCATGAATGGGTTAATTATAAAGTAAATTTCTCATCTGCGAGCAATCGACACAGGTAGTATGTTCACACAATTGCCATAGTTGGCAAGTACTGAATAAACCAAAATTTCCTAAAAAACAAAAACAAAAAAAAATGAATGGGTTAATGGATCTAAGCAAAAACAAATTAAGTGCAGAGCTTCCAGCGTTAAATAGGCTGGAAGGACTTCCAGGAAGTACATGAATTTTACATCGAGCCTTCAACTGTTTTCTTAATGATACGGCTTAGATGGCATTAATGGCATAATTACTGGTGGTATATAATCCCCTTGAGTTAACAAGAAGGAACAAAGCCATGAGGCAATTCCGGTTTTATTTCTTAAAACATTATCATCAAAGCTTAATTAATCAAGTACCGGTTCTAACTCTAGTGCTACGGTTTCCTCTACCAGTTACAACTGGTTAGTCATGACTTAACCACATTATGGTAGAAAAGAATATGACGAAAAGTTCGAAATTCCAAATTCTAACTCAAGTGTGACCACTTCTAATAATATACCTTTATGACAATCAAAAATAATATCATTTCACCAATTTTATCCCATGTCATGTAATGAAATACTTTCCTGGTTTCATTTTCTTATTAAAAAGACACAAAAATAAAAAAAAACTGAAATGAGAACACCTTCATATGTGAAAAGCTCACCCCAGGTCAGAGTCAATGACATCCAAGGGTCTGCCCTGGTGTCTGTGTGGTCTAGGGCTTTGCCACTTACAGCTAGCTGTCTCTCACCACTACATGAGTTAGATTACCGGCCGGGCACATGATAAAGTTGCCAGTGACTTGGGGTTAAGCAGTGGTTTTCTTGGCATACTTCGGTTTCCTCCAACACATACAACTAGCTAGTCACGATATAGCCGCAATATGACAGAAAAAGTGACGAAATTCAAAATTATATCACAAAGGTTTCACTGAAGCAGGAAGGGGATAAACCTATCATTGTCCATTCACTATCTGAAGTCATTTCTACTTCTTTTCAGCCCTGGATACTCGTCTCGCAGATCTTTGATTTTTCCTCCAGGGACTTCCAAGGTCAACCTGTCCTGTTTCTTTTAGGCAGACAGAGCATCAATCAAATTAGTCTATCCTGAAGGTCAGCAAAAATGTCAGCCATCTTGGATCGATTCGCTCATTCTTTTCTGCGGATCAATCTCTAATTAACCATATTGGACAATCTATGACCGAAGAAAATAACAGAGGAATTACTGATTGCATTCTGTCTGTGTAACTTATACAGCATCCAGGTCAGTGCTATTGAGGTATATATCATAACCTGTGGAATTTCTTTCATCCACACTTTTTAACCCACATGATTAGTTGTACCTAGCCAATGATGGAAGTGGTGGAGGAAACCAGAGTACCCAGAAAAAAACACCACCTATCCCCAAGTCACTGGCAACTCTCTCAAATGCTTGGTCAGGATTCAAACCCGGGCAGTGGTGAGAGACATCCAGCAGACAGCGGAAATACCTCAGACCACTGTGCTATTAGGGCAGGCCCTCAGTCATGAGAGACCGTCAGCAGTCAGTGGCAATACCTTAGACCACTGTACTATTAGAACAGGCCCTGTCTTGAGAGACAGTCAGCAGTCAGTGACAATACCTTAGACCACTGTACTATTAGAACAGGCCCTGTCTTGAGAGACAGTCAGCAGTCAGTGGCAATACCTTAGACCACTGTACTACTAGAACAGGCCCTGTCTTGAGAGACAGTCAGCAGTCAGTGGCAATACCTTAATCCACTAGGCTATCAGGGCAGGCCCTCAGTAGTGAGAGACAGTCAGCAGTCAGTGGGAATGCCTTAGACCACTAGGCTATCAGGGCAGGCCCTCAGTAGTGAGAGACAGTCAGCAGTCAGTGGGAATGCCTTAGACCACTAGGCTATCAGGGCAGGCCCTCAGTAGTGAGAGACAGTCAGCAGTCAGTGGCAATACCTTAGACCACTAGGCTATCAGGGCAGGCCCTCAGTAGTGAGAGACAGTCAGCAGTCAGTGGGAATGCCTTAGACCACTAGGCTATCAGGGCAGGCCCTCAGTAGTGAGAGACAGTCAGCAGTCAGTGGCAATACCTTAGACCACTAGGCTATCAGGGCAGGCCCTCAGTAGTGAGAGACAGTCAGCAGTCAGTGGGAATGCCTTAGACCACTAGGCTATTAGGGCAGGCCCTCAGTAGTGAGAGACAACCAGCAGTCAGTGGCAATACCTCAGACCACTGTGCTATTAGGGCAGGCCCTCAGTAGTGAGAGACAGTCAGCAGTCAGTGGCAATACCTTAGACACTGTGCTATCAGGGCAGGCCCTCAGTAGTGAGAGACAGTCAGCAGTCAGTGGCAATACCTTAGACCACAGTGCTATTAGAACAAGCCCTCAGTAGTGAGAGACAGCCAGCAGTCAGTGGCAATACCTTAGACCACTGTGCTATTAGTGCAGACACTCAGTCTTGAGAGACAGCCAGCAGTCAGTGGCAATACCTTAGACCACTGTGCTATTAGTGCAGACACTCAGTCTTGAGAGACAGCCAGCAGTCAGTGGCAATACCTTAGACCACTGTGCTATTAGTGCAGACACTCAGTCTTGAGAGACAGCCAGCAGTCAGTGGCAATACCTTAGACCACTGTGCTATAAGGGCAGGCCCTCAGTAGTGAGAGACAGCCAGCAGTCAGTGGCAATACCTTAGACCACTGTGCTATTAGTGCAGACACTCAGTCTTGAGAGACAGTCAGCAGTCAGTGGCAATACCTTAGACCACTGTGCTATCAATGCAGACACTCAGTCTTGAGAGACAGCCAGCAGTCAGTGGCAATACCTTAGACCACTGTGCTATTAGTGCAGACACTCAGTCTTGAGAGACAGCCAGCAGTCAGTGGCAATACCTTAGACCACTGGATTGGCCTTGTGCAGGAGGATAATACTTGGTAAAGCTAAATGTTCAACTAGGACATCAGTATTCACCTGTAAATATAAAAGTCTCCCCCATTGGGATAATGAAAAGCTATGAACTAAAGGAATAATATTAGGAGTGCCATCGTTTCCTCCCAGGTAATCGTATCGCTAAAATGAAGCAGCCAATTACCGTATTGGTAAAATGTGGTGTATCGTATAGTGTAACGCAAATCGGCAAACTACTCCAACAGGAAGTCACACATATGAGGCAAAATGCCCCTATTCCACCACAGTTTTGTTTTCCTGGCGGTTTGCCACTTGTCTAAACAATAAATAATGAAGTTAACGGCCATGACTGATAAAATACTTAGTGGGGAGACGAAGTAGGCGGGGTCTGAAATGGGAATATGCCCTCAAAAGTGTAACATATTCACCTCAAAATATGAAAAAAATTGAAAAAAAATAAATTTTACAAAAATCCAATTGAAAAATCATATCGGAATAATAATTGGTATCGGCATAAGATTTTGCAATAATCGTATTGGATAATTTTCCTTATCAATGGCACTCCTAAATAATATCCATATCACTCCAGTACTAAAGGAACTTCACTGGTTACCAGTCAGGAAGAGAATTGAATTCAAGATTCTGCTCCTGGCGTACAAGTGTTTGCATGGAACTGCACCCTCTTACCTAAGGGAAATGCTGAAAGAGTAATGCCCCACCATGGACACTGAGATCAACATCCAAGAACTTACTCTGCGAGCCGAGAACCGACATGCAAACCTACGGTGACAGATCGTTTAGTGCCTGTGCCCCAAAACTATGGAATCTGCTCCCAAATAATATTCTGGGAGTGTGGCAATCTTCAAACGACAACTGAAAACACATCTGTTCAAAGATGTATTTATCAAATAACTATGTGGATATCAACATCTATCCTTTGACAATGAATGTAATGCGCCTTTGAGCATGTTTATATGGAAAGGGCGCAATATCAAATGACAATATTATTATTATTATTATTAACTATTTAGTTAGGGATCATAACAAGACTGCCTGTAAACATAGATGAAACAATTTACCATATACACCATAGAATATTTTGTTGCAACAAAGTTGATTCAACTATATTGAAACAAATCTTGCAAAATTCTTTTCACTTAAAATGATACAACTGGTGCATAAAGGTTTGATTCATATTTAAGTATTTAATTTGATGCAGCAATGTTACAATCAAACAAATTTATAGCAAAGGTTACCAAAACTAATCAGTGAAGTTGGAATGCTATAAGAAGTAATCCCTGAAAGATTTCACTGATCTGTTTCACTTAGGCGTTTTTTGGGGCTACAGGCATGAATAGGTTTTAAGTGCCCATATCTTATCCTATAGACCGTGACGCGTCAGGCCACGAGGGGGCAGGTCCCTGATTAGTCTATTGGTATTGTTGGGCAGCCTGAGGGATATCTGGCAAGCACACAATGTTTCATTTGGCAAAGGAGATATAAAACAAACATATCGATCGGTCCATGCTGGAAACTTTCCCATTCTCGATCACAGTCTGTGTATTATCCTTAACTCGCCCTTGACTGTCCTTATGATATTAAGCCAGGCCAACACAAACTGGTACACGATTTCGTAACTTACAGACTTTCTGTAGGAATGCGGGAATTTCAAGTAGCACAAATACCCTCCAGCAGGGATGTAAAGCGAAATTTTTAGCACTCCAAATTAAAGCCGTATCCAGTGCAGGTTGGCACATACATTTTTATCATATTGCCCACCAACTTAAAATGTCTGCACCAGCACTCTGATTTTAAGTGTTTGTGATTTTGAAATGAATATGAAATGACAGTTTGCATGTCCAAGGGGGAAAGGCGGGTATAGGTTGTGGGTTTTTCAATTGTTATACAGCATTTTGGTTTAGATTCATGGTAATAAGTTTGCAATCCAGGTTATCAAACAGTATTGATGACAGTGATAAATCAGACTTACCTGAAAACTGTGGTTTATATTTTTTGTGCTGCATTCTGCTACACTGACATCATTTAAATCAATCTCATCAAAGATCACAGACTGAAAAAGAGAATATGAAAATAAGATAAATTAAAATTTCAGGAAAGCTAGAGTGAAAGAATAAAATGTCACACAGTATTCGTGCTTATCCCATGTGTGCCTTGAGATCTCCTAGCCAAGTGTCGTCTGGACCTGTGTTACTTTTGGAAATAAATTTTTAATAAATCATAAATTCGCAAAATATTTGAAGAAGAGTTGCATTCAGAGTTGTGATAAACATCTCTCCTTCAAATATTTTCTAAAAATTGTTTTTGTAAGAGAGATATCACCAAAAAAGTCAGATGGTTTTGGCTGGTAAAGGCATGAATGGGATGTAGATCATCCTAAGAAGTACTGAACGAATAATCTAATGCTACAGTATGCGAAAGGAGCACAATTTCAATAAATATTTGCAAAATAAGCTTATTTTTGTCCTTGATAACGTTTCTATTTCAAATTCTTTTAAATGTTTTATTTAGGAAAACTTCCTCAAAATATTGACTCTGGGTATGAATGGGTGATATCATTAGTAAACAACCAGGTTTTACATAAAACATATAGTCAAGTCCATTTATTTGCAAATTTATTGCCATATTGCCTAAACAGACAAGTATATAAATAATCATTAATCCTCTTATCTTTTTATATACAGGACAATCCAATTTCATTATAGAATCCCAATATGAAGACTCTAGGCAATTTACATAGATAGATATAGATAGATAATCTTTATTTCAAGTCGGTAATAATTTTACATAGTAAACACAAGCTGCCAGGCCTCTTGGCCGACTACATCTGGGAAATATGCCTAGTTTGACAAGCTGAAATATCTTTTGAAGCAATATTTTGAGAAATACCTGTACAAAAGTCTTTTTATTGGCTTTGATGATCCAAATTTTATCTTATTTAATAAGTTATGTTTAATTTCTTGGACTGTGTATGCACTCAAGATGCAACAGGCCTTTTAAGAAAATAATAGTCTTTCTATCTATCAATAGAGGGCAGCACATAACAGAATAGTCTGGTCGTGGTTTCCAGGATAGCAACCACAATTTGACAATTAGTACTCACAGAGGCCAATTTTGATGAAATCTTACAGGTGAAAGCATACTGAGAAAAATATTTGATGGAGGAATGTTGCTTAGAATACTACAAACAAATCTCCTTCAAATATTTTGTAAATTTACTTTTGATTCCCAAGTTATTGTCAAAAGTATCACAGTCCCAGACGAAAAGGAACTTCAGAAATTAATGGGTTAAGAGTAAAATGGAAAGAGAGTTAGCCAGGTAAGCATACAGATCTGGCTTAGCAAGCTGCAAATGTTAACCCATTCATGCATGGACCTCAAATTGAAAAGTGTCGTCTGGACCCGTCATACTTTGGAAAATAACAATGGAATGAAGAGTAAATTTGCAGAATATTTGGAGAAGAGTTGTAGATATAGTTCTAATGAAGAATTCTCCTTCATATATTTTCTAGATATTTCTTTTGTTAGGGAGAAATCACCAAAATTGTCATGCAGTTTTTGCTGCTACACCAAATACGACAAGGATAGTCTTGCTGTTTCTCAATAGAGGGCAGCACACACTAGGATTGTCTTGTCTTGTTTTTTTTTGGTGTTTAGATCTAACATTAATTAGCAAGTTATTTACAAATGAATAAATATGTTTAAGAACACATTTGAAGCAGTCTGACGATTCTGATGGAATATTTTAAGGGAAAGCTTACTTGGGAAAATATTTGAAGGGAGGAATGTTAGTTAAAATATTACCTCCAACTCTCCTTCAAATAATTTGCATAATCTAGTTCGATTGAAAAGTTATTGTCATAAGAAGTAAAGATCCAGACAACAATTTCCAATGGAACACTTCAGCATTTATGGGTTAAATACAATGTCAATTAACCTTTATGCTGCTGGTGGTTAAATAATTTAAAACAAAGTTATGGGAAATGGCTAAAAGTTAATTGAAGCCCTGGCACATTGGTACTCATCTGAGAGTGCTCAGCAAGAGCTTTCAAATGAATACCAACAAGAGAAGGTTCAGATATTATTCAAATATTTTTGCCATTTTTTGCCTTGGACAAAGTAGCTTAAGCAAGGTTAGTGTTAATATAATCCTATCTTTACCTGAGTATCTTTTGCATAGTAGAGTTTCCTTCCCTTGAGCTTGAAATATCTTTTTCTCCATCTCTGGAAAGAAAGCACAGAATCTTTTTAGCAATCAAGACAAGATTAAAACAGTGATGTTTGTCATATTGTTAACAAATGATTCCTGGGGAATATCTTAGACGAAAATCACCTGGACTCGTAGCCATCAGATCTCACTTTGTGACCTGGGTTCATGCTCATAGCATGGGATCAACTGATTTACCCTGCTAATAGCCAATAGGGGTACTCTATTGTTTTTATGGCAGTTCTTGATGACCTGAGTACAGCACTAATTGCACTGCAGGCATGTTACAACATCTATACACATTGACTAGGCACTGGGCTTGTGTGGTTGTATGGCAATTGACAACCCACTATATCTCCCCAATATCTACCTCTCTGGTGATATGAAAATGTAGTAAGTCAATCAAATTTTGAAATAAGCCCATGTCCATTACTTTAAATACCATTTAAATATTCAACTTTTATGGGGGGGAGTTATATCAAAAATATCATTTCTGTCTAGGTATACAGGAGATGTAACAGTACTGTAGTCAGGTATAAGTTAATACTGAAGTTTCAGATTTGCCCAATAGATGGCAGTGCAGCATGTGCCCAGTTCTAGGAGGACATCTAGTGGTGGCACGAGACATCAACTTTATCACCATAAAATTCCCATTGGTTTGTCACAATTTCTACTTTTTAATAGTTAAGCTTGATATAAAAATGCATCTCATGTACAGTTAGACCTTAAGGTCCTATGTTTGAAAACTTTGATTGTATGGTTTTATTCCCTTTTCGCTTTTTAGAAGATGTGAATACCTTACCTGTAAACTTGCTTGTTTCATGAGGTAACCTTCTCGTAAACATCGCTGAAAAATAAAGAAAACAAACCTTAACAAATAGCACTTTTAAGGCGATTCTCTCACAGTGAATAACTAAACATATTCTCGTCAACAAAGCCCTTTTTGTTACAGTTGTTAGTTTTAAAAATAGCTTTATCCCATATTCATGTAGAGATGAAATCTCTACATGAAAATTATAAATCTTAAGCATTTTAGAGGAAATGACCTGAAAGACAATTTCAAGCATACCAACTCCATTAACCTGTTCATGGCTGTAGTGCCCTTAAAGCCTCACAATCTTTGAGATATTTTTCCAACCAAAGCATACTTTGGAACCATAATTAGAGAATGTTAACCCCCTCATATGCCTGTAGCAGCCAAAACCGCCGGCCTATTTAAGATCTCTCTCTAATAAAAGCAATGATTGGATAATATTTGAAGGAAACTTGTTGATTTAAACTTTTTCTGCAACTCTCCTTAAAATTGTTACCAAATCAATGATTCTTTCAGAAGTTATTTTCAAAAGTATGATAGGTCCAGGCTACACTTCTCAAGTAGATCTCTGAGCATGAATAGGTAAATAACATGAAAACTTCATATCTTTTGTAAATTCATGCTTTCTTGCATATATGCTTCCAAAATCATCATAGCATACAGATAAGAATGCCAAATGAACTTTGGGCATGAAAGGGTTAACCAAGTCATGATTCTTAACCCTTTCATTCCTAAAGCATCCTTTTTGCGCAATCATATCATTAATAATAATAATAATAATAGGATAGATGTTGATATCCACATAGTTAATTGATACATACATCTTTGAACAGATGTGTTTTCAGTTGTTGTTTGAAGATTGCCACACTCCCAGCTGCCCAAATATTATTTGGGAGCTGATTCCATAGTTTTGGGGCACAGGCACTTAACGATCTGTCACCGTATAGCCTCACAAAATTTTCTGTAGCCTCGGAATATGGGGCTAGTGGTTAGCTGAACCCCTAAGCATGAAAATGAGCAAGGTATGACAGATGCCATCTTCAGGGTGCTTCCTGTCATTGGCAAATGTTTTCTTTCTGAGAGTTCATACTCTCTAACTGTCGCTTCTGCTTCCAAAAGGCCAAAAGTCAAGATGTATTTATTCATAAGGCATAATGGACAAACCGCAGGAGAAGAAAGGCCTGTAGTTCTGACATCTATGAATACTGCAGAATTGGATTTTTCCTGATGGTTCTTGTTCCTGGAATGCATTTATTCATACACTTACAGGTATGTTTTCCAATGTTTTGTATTGCATAAATATATCTATTCCTACAAGCATTTTCCCATATGTCATGTGTTGTAGTAATGCAAGTATTCATGCATTTTCCCCATGTTTTGTGTTGGAGGATTGTATTTATTCATTAAGGCATTTTTTTCAAAAGTTTTATGTTGCAGGAGCATATTTATTAAATAAGGCATGTTTTCAAATGACTTGTGTTGTAGTAATGTATTTATTCATCACAGAATTTTTTCATATGTTTTTTGCTGCAGGAGAATACTTCTTAAATAAGGCATTTTTTCCAATGTATTGTGTTGCAGTAATGTATTTATTCATTAACCATTATGCAGCTGGTGGTTAATTTTGCCAAAACAAAATAATGCAAAAAACTTAAAAAATGACTGAAACCCTGGCAAATGGGTACTCATCTGAAAGTACTCAGCGAGAGCTATCCAATGAATACCAATATGACAGGGTTTAGATGGTTTTAAAAAATCTTTGCATTCTCGCATTTTGTATGAAAGTGAACACAGCATTGGAAGGATTAAGGTACTTTTTTCCAATGTTTTGTGTTGCAGGAATGTATTTATTTATACAGGAATGTTTTCCAATGTCTTTTATTGCTGGAACATATTTACTTATTGAGGAAAGCAGGACAAACAACAGAATACTGGGTCTATCTTCTACATTTGTTTTAGAATATTTTTTCTACACTGTTCTGTGTTGTTGCTTGAAGGCATTCATATAGTAATACAGGCAAAAATGGCAGAGAAGGGATTACCATTTCTATCATCTAACTTCTTTCTGACTAAAACATCTCTCTGAAAATATCCTAAGGATGGTTTTTGATCAGAACTCATCCTAATTCAAACATATTGCTAATTAATTTTGCTTCATTCTAAAGTTATTATTTTGAAAAGTATTATATTTCCCGAAACAATTTTCCTCATGTACTATTAACCCATTTACACTCAGAGCGACCAAAAGAGGCCTGACAATTTTGGAAATATTTTCCTTACAAAAGCATTTTTCTAAACATTTGAGAGAGAAATGTTGATCAGAAGACAAACAAAAAATCTCCTTCAAATATTTTGTGAAATTTTGCTTTATTTCCAAGTTATTTTCAAAAGTATGAAAGCAGAAGACGATATTTGGAGAGGAACTTGTGAGGGCGAATGGGTTAATTAATTAATATCTATTTAAAGATGCTGTATCAAACATTCACCTTGAGTGAAACACATGATCTACTTATGATACCTACTTCCCATATATAGAATAAGTACACAATTATCTTAATCATCTCCCGGATGAGGTGATGTGTCACTTTTACCTGATTATTTTTCTGGAATCTGTATATAGTAAGGGTAATGAGGGGATTATCCTTTAGCGAGAGGACATTTATGTGATAAAATGTGACAACCATTCACCTGGGTCTCACATACCACTAGAAGTCCCATAATTCAAGTTAATGAGAATTTCAGTGGGACTTTTAGAATATTTGCATTGCTAGCCATGAATATATTTACATTCATATCAATCTTTATCTACTTATCTATCTATAAGTTAATGTGTGTATGTTTGTAATATGTATATCAGAAACACTATGAAACTTTCCCTTTATTGCAAACATGCCGTTATTTTTAAGAGCTCACGTACAACTATATTTGCACAACTAAAACTGGTAAATTGTGAAAAGGTTTACGCTATGATCTTGGTACCATGTTACCGCGCCAAACTATATTAACATGCTTTTGTAAAATAATACAATAATATTTCACACCACTTCTAAGGAATCTTAGATTTATTGCCATACTCTGGCCTGCTACTTGCTGCTATATTTACTTAGCTGCTGCATCACATACAGTACCCTGGAACAGGTCGTTATGCCATGATGAGAATTCGCCACACATTGCCTAGTAATTTCATATAGGATGGATATTTTTAGCCTGAGTATCTAATCTCCTGAGTTGGATACTCAGTTATGTTATACTCAGTTATTGCCTTCTCATTGTTTGCCATTTTTGGTATTAACGTAAAAAGCTGTAGCTTTTAATCTCAATAAAACTAAGTTTAATCTAATCAGGTTGACCCAAATTATAGAAAGACTGGCAAGAAATGTATTATGAAACACTCTTTTTATATTACCCAAACATTAAGGCAAGCATTTTACCACCAGATACTACTATTATCATGCGGACTTCCCTGATAACTTTGATGATAATTTTCAGACGACAACATAATTAGAAGAACTGTCACTTGCAACCCATCAAACAACTCAACTATTGAGTGAATGTGAAATTTGATAATATATATATATATATATATATATATATATATATATATATATATATATATATATATATATATATATATATATATATATATATATATATATATTTATATATACATATATATATACATATCAGTTCAGATGAAAATCAAAGAATTATGGCATCCGGATGACAATTACATGGTTAAACCTACAAATCTTCTTGTAATATTGTTTTCATCTTTGCTTAATTCCAATTTTTATTGAAAAGAGTACAATTTCACGGTAAACTCTGTAGATACAAATAGTGGGTCGTAATAGGTCAGTGTGGTCCGTCGTGTGGTGATTTCCGTGTACTCCATTGCACCTTCACCACTAGGGAAGTAGCCAGCAGCCAGCCGGGGTACACGACTATCAATCTCCTTAACTCAATCACAACCGGGAGCCAAGGCCTCGCTCATTTCTACGCTATTTTTAGTTGCGCCCTTCAGGCGGTGATTTAGTGTCTTACCTGTATCCGACCCCTCCTCAACCTCCCTCCAACGTTATCATTGACATAAGTAGCCGGTTACCATGGCAACCATGTAACAAAAGCTTCCATCTCAAAAAGTGCATTTTTTGCAGGGATTTGCCCATACCATGGCGACCATATGCCAAAGGGTTTTATTAATATTTTCTTTAGTTTTTCGCAGGAATCGGCGTGATAATTGTTTGCGGTATCTTGCACATTGCTTACCTCCAGAAGCATCTTTGACATACTCAATAACAATATCATTGTCCAGTTGCTACGGTAACGTAGATCAGCGTTCCCATTAAAAAAGTACCAATCATATCAGAACATGGACACTCAGAACTAGTCACTGTTTCATTGCTTCTGGTAACCATGGAGAGTAAAAACTTAGATTTAGATTTAACCCTCTCCTATCCAACTAATACAGAACAGCTGATACTTCTGATAATATCATGACAGAAAAGCAATATCTTGATAATTTTTATTGAACTTTGATGTCCTTCTCCGATTTATCGATTCCTCTTCAAAATATTTTCCAAATATTGCTGCAACTGATGAGAAAAACTATTTTTTTCAAAGAGTGTTTCATGAAAAAATCAAAGGATTGATGATAACATAACCAACCTACCCCTCTACTAAAAATATTTTCCAAATATTGCTACGATTGATGAGAACAAAAATAACAATCTATTTATATTTACATAACCTACCTGCAACTCTACTTAAAATATTTTGTGAATAGATACTCTATCTCATAGTTAAATTGAAAAGCTTAATCTGTTCACTTTTCAAGTGCAATTCTAGCTGGGCTAGTGAGCAGCCTGAATTAAGAACAGCTAAATGAATTCATGTATTCTGGATATATCAAGTGCATGACATAACTGATGATTTCCCGTACAAACATGAAAACTTTCCATTTCAGGGCTTTTGTAGGAAAACCGCATAGCACAGCTCAATATACAAGCAGAAATGCAACGGGCCACATAGCCTTAAGTCCTAGTCCAAGAAATTTTATCACTTCTTTAATGACTTACCTAATGTTAATATACCAGTCTAAGATGTCTCCCCATATTTAGTTCTATATTGGCTCACCAGGCGGCCAGCATGGGTTTATTTGATTCTGACTGACCAGGGTGACCACCATTGGCGCCATCTATCATAAACTAAAACTAACACCTAAATGTTGAGCAGCTAGACCAGAACAGAGAAAAGCAATAGCTAGGTAAATCATAGAATAGGAGCTAGTCTACGGCCCACATTGTGGCTGACAGTTAGCTCAAGTCATTAATACTCAGGGATCTCCTTGACCTACGGTGCATTCTAAAGTATCTTGGGCAATAATGATGAATTGTAGAAATACCTGAAGGGGAGTAGTTGGTTATGTTTCGAAATGGCCAGCACAACCTGACAGTTTTGATAAAATTGCAAAAACACACACACACAAATATATATATATATATATATATATATATATATATATATATATATATATATATATATATATATATATATATATATATATATATAAATATATATATATATATATATATATATATATATATATATATATACATATATATATATATATATACATACATATATATATATATATATATATATATATATATATATATATATATATATATATATATATATATATATATATATATATATATATATATATTATATATTATATACAAGAACTTCAGGTATGAATATGCTGAAATAAAACTCCATGACTAAGCAGGACAAGGGCGCTAACTTACTGAAGCAGACAAGTGCTTCATTACAAGTAATTGACAAATTGCACAAATCAGAGAAGAATGCTCTCCTAGTTAGTATTCCCTGAAGACGGCCATCTTAATTGGCTTTATGTGGACAGGGTTCACCTTTTCTCTCCCTCAACACTTAGCAGTGATTAGCGTCCAGTAGGTGCAAATGATTTTGCTTAACCCAATATGCTGATGCTGGTTAATTTGGCAAATAGAAAATGATGCAAAGAACCTGAAAAATGACTGAAACCCTGGCACATAGGTACTCATCTGAGATTACTCAGTGAGAGCTTTCCAATGAATACCAACATGACAGGGTTTAGATGGTTTTCAAAAATCTTTGCGTCCTTGTGCTTTGGGCGAAAGTAGCCTTAGCATTGGAAGGGTTAACCCTTGCTAGCTTGTCAAATGTCGTCTGGAAACACTTATGAAAATATACCTGAAATTAATCATGAAATATGAAATATTTGATGGGAAGTTATTTCTTTCTGGTAAATACTTTCTTTTTTTAAATTTACTTATTGAGGCTTTTGCTAGGGAGATATCATCAAATTATTATTTTATATCGTAGGAGCCAGATCTGCTCCTGCCTGATATTGCTACGGTCAATACCTGAAGAAGTATAGTTCATTCGTATAAGAGAAAATAGGACTTAATTATTCGATTGACTAGGAGCTAGTCTATTCGTTACACTTATGCAACTCGTTAAAGAGTACAGTTCAGCTAGGGTCTCAGGGAAGGTACAATACGGCACTGACGTATGACACCTATAGAATGCCTAGAATTTCAACAATCTTGGTTAATTTCTTTGTTGGAGTAGAATCTAATCACCAAGATAAATAGTATCAAACTGTGCCCACACTCCCTTGCATTAACCATTATGCTGCTGGGGGCCAATTTGACCTAACTAAATGATGCAAAAAAACTGAAAAATGATTAAAAATCTGGCACATGGGTACTCATCTGAGAGTACTCGGCAAGAGCTATCAAATGAGTATCAACATGACAGGGTTACAATGGCTTTCAAAGAACTTTGCGTCCTTGTGATTTGGATGAAAGTAGCCTCAGCATTCGAAGGGTTAATACCTGGCGCCGACAACTACGCGCACACCTACTCCTCAAGACCTCGCGACTTATTCTCGGAATTTCCACTAATTATTCCAATCATGAAGCTGGACTTCGCCTGCTAGGATTCATTAAAAAGAAATTCCCACGTGGCTTGAAAAGCGATCCATTACGATAGGGGGGTAACAATCCTAGTAGGTGGGAGGACAGGTGTGTGCTCCAGGTATGACTAATTACCACTCGCTAACGAGCGCGCTAATTAGCTCCTCCTGGAACGCACAGGTGTCAATCACAGCTACAAGAGCCAATCAGGACTATTGATGCATTTCCGCGAAAGTCCTCAACCTCAATCGTTTCAAATGCCGCAGATGTGAACTTACGCCAGTGCACAATGCGACTCACACCTTGCTTTCAATTGGATTATTTTCCACTCAAAGTTTGAATGATTTGTTTGATTATTTCTCCAAGATTTTAAAGGCCACCGCTGATACTTGCGTGAGAAGAATGCAACACACTTTATTTTCAATTGATATACGTTCCATCCTGACTTTGAAATATTTGTATTATTATTTCTCAAATGCCAAAGGTGAAACTTACCTAGGCATCAGCAGTGCACTACATTTTCAGTCAAATTATTATTCACTCTAACTTTGAAAGATTTGTATTATTGTATCTCAAAGTAGGAGGATTTTAAACATTTCATCAAATATTTTGCTAATGATTATCCATATAGTAGTTTTTAACCCTTCCAAAGCTGAGGCTAATTTCGTCCAAAACACAAGGACGCAAAGATTTTTGAAAACCATTTAAATCCTGTAATGAGTGTACTCATTGTATAGTTCTTGCTAAGTACTCTCAGATGAGTACCCATGTGCCTGGGTTTCATTCATTTTTCATGTTTTTTTGCATCACTTAATATTGGCCAAATTAGCCACCACCAGCATATGGGTTAGACGTTTCTTCAAATATTTTGCTGACGATACTCCAGATAGCAGTTTTTAAAAGATATAAGTGAAATTATTTTCAGGCAGTTTGAAGGGCACTCCATATATGGATAGGTTGACCTCTGACCCTGCCATGATAACTATTGCGGATGATAAATCAAACGCCGATATGAATTCACCACCATGGTTCTCTAGGCTTAGCCACGCACATTGGGCAAAAAGCAATCAAAAAAGCAATTTCCTGAAAATTTTATTGGAATTATTAACAAGATTCCTCAAATTTACATTAACCTCTCGCTTTCCCTGGAGTGGTAACTAATGCCCCAACGTTCAGTTTTCTAGATCTGTGTACCATTTATAGCATGCACTATTTTCCTCATTGACCAATCGCATTTAACCCTTCCAATGATGAGGCTACTTTTGTCAAAAGCACAAGGACGCAAAAGATTTTTGATAACCATGTAAACCCTGTCATGCTGTTATTCATTAGATAGCTCTCACTGAGTACTCTCAGATGAGTACCCATTTGCCAGGGTTTCAATCATTTTTCAGTTTTTTGCATGATTTGTAATGGCTTGTCTTAATTGGTGATATCTTTCTGACTTCCTGAGTACTTGGGGGGAAATATTAATAAGTGGGAGGAGAAATAATGGTCAGAACACTTCCAATGACTTTCCTTAAAGTTTGTCAATTTACCCTTTATTCTCAATATATAATTTAGAGAGAGAGAGAGAGAGAGAGAGAGAGAGAGAGAGAGAGAGAGAGAGAGAGAGAGAGAGAGAGAGAGAGAGAGAGAGAGAGAGAGAGAGAGAGAGAGAGAGAGAGAGAGAGAGAGAGACAGAGACAGAGAGAGAGACAGAGAGAGAGACAGAGAGAGATAGGTCCATTCATCTGCAAGGTTATTCCAAAAGATCCATGCCTTATGGGGACACTCAAGATCTGCTTGAACATATTTGTCTTACCCACATCTATGCATGACTGACAGGATAGCATTTTCAATGCAAATACATATATTAAACTGTTTAAACTATAGCTCTCTCTCTCTGTAACTGTTAAGCCTTCAGTCTTCAGGAGAAGTTTTTTGATCTTAGTCACAATATTACATTGTAGACAGCACACATATACAAAATAATCAATCTTTTTCATCACTCTCCATCATTCCGCTCAGGGCCAACTAATGGAACTATGGATTATTCTGAGATAAAAGCTAAAAAAAGACGGTTTCCATCGCAAAAAACCTAATTCCTCCACAGATACCAGCTCAGGGATAATTGTGACTCAAATATCTCACACAGCCAGTTCAACCAATCGCCTGAGGGCTATTGGATGATGAAAAACGAAACTACGAGGGGCTCCGTGAATTGATAGCTGTTCACCACGACCCTGGATGTAAACACTAATTGATTTTGACCATGATCATGCGATTTACACATTACTCATTCCAATATTACCAAATGCGGCTGCGGCTGCTACTGAAGGAAAAGATACAACACATGCAGCATGGCTCAGTGCTGGAAACAGTTTGCTAAGGCTTGGTGGTCAAACGGTCCATCAAAACAGAGAGGTCTATTATAGAGAGTAGCAACGGACCATGCAGTCCATTAGCTTAACACTGTGGGGGCAAATCTTACCTAGGAGCTCACTGAGATAAGGCGGCGGCCATCTTGCCCAGTGATTTAGTAAGCAGGTTGAATGGACCTCTTGTACTTTCAAACATTTAAAAAATTAATTTCACTTCTTGGAGAGGGCTTAACAATCTAGTCATCATGGGGATGGAGGTATGAACTATTGTTTACTATGCTTAATAGATGTTAGTGTAATTGCAAATAAATAATAGATTGTCCCTGATCAAAATGAATAGTCTAGTGGTCCACCGGAAAAATTAGTGGTTCATATCACTTTGATAACCAAAATGGTAGCTAACAGCCATTTCATAACTAAAAATTCATGGTTAATTGTGCTAAATTTATGAATTGTGACAGTTATAATCTAATGTAGAAGAAGCATGAAACTGGATGTGATGCTTACTAAATCATTGTGGTCAGAATACTTAGTAGACTTTCTGGGCAAGTAAACATA
The DNA here is from genome assembly GCA_963942565.1 of Maea johnstoni. NCBI lineage: Eukaryota > Metazoa > Annelida > Polychaeta > Spionida > Magelonidae > Maea > Maea johnstoni. The sequence goes on from OZ012698.1 coordinate 28,102,944, forward strand.
GACCTTTACTGGCCCATTCAAATCTTTTGGTAGAAATGGACCGGTGGGCTACTGTCTATTTTTACCACTGATGGCTGCTATATTACTCAGACCTCAGGGATCTGGAACTGCTATAATCTGGAGTTCTAGATAGGACCAGGTGGTTCCACCTATCTACCATTGCTGGTACCTCACCACACTAGTTGGTCAACTCAGGTCTCAACGCTACCAGGTTATGAATCCGGTTCAGGGCATATGAGGAAGTTGACAGTGACTTGGGGTTTGGCAGTATCTTACCCTGGGTTTTCAAATTTCCCCCGCATGATTCAGCTGGCATATGGCAGAAAAAATGTCAATTATCATAATTACGAATCAAATTCTTGTAGCACCCTTAAATGTCCAAATAATCATAGTTATGGTCACACTATTTTTTCTAATATCTTTTTGACCAAAACATTTTTTTTTATGAAATATTTGAAAGAGTGTTGATGAGGTAAGAAACAACAACTCTATCAAATTCACTTAATTCAAAAGATATTTTCAGGTATAAAAGATTGAGACAGCACTTGTCAATGGAAACAACCAGGTATGAATTATGGGTTAACCCTTCCAATTCTGAGGCTACTTTCGTCTAAGGCACAGGAACGCAAAGATTTTTGAAAACCAACCAAACCCTGTCATGCTGGTATTCAATGGATAGCTCTTGCTGAGCATTCTCAGATAAGTACCCATGTGCCAAGGTTTCAGTCTTTTTTTTTTTTACTTTTTTTTTGCATCATTTTCTATTGGCCAAATTAGCCAACAGCAGCGCAAGGGTTAAAATATGCCTGCACACTAACGCAGATGCATTTCAAACAGAAAACATGCCTGAGAAATAGATAATGTGATCACAGGAATCTCTACTTCCTGAGAAAATTAATGCTTGTTGAAAGAGTATTAGGTAGCGCAAAGAGACTCTAAACAACGCTTCACTAAACATCTGAGAAACACGAGCTGAGGAGGAAAGTTTCTTGTCTGAGGAACTGTTTTTCACTTGCTGAGCACTCTAACATATTGCTATCTCTATTGCTACTTAGTTATGAATTGCCATTTAACCCTTCCAATGCTGAGGCTACTTTCGTCCAAAGCACAAGGACGCAAGAATTTGTGAAAACCATTCAAACGCTGTCATGTTGGTATTCATTGGATAGTTCTGATTACTGATTACTCTCAGATGAGTACACATGTGCCAGAGTTTCTCTCATTTTTCAGGTTTTTTGCATCTTTTTGTAAAAAACAAATTAGTTACCAGCAGCATGACACTAGAGTACCCGGCGAAACCCACCAACTAACCCTCTGAAGTAGAGTACTACTGTTTGATGCAATTTTTGTTTTTTGTGCTTTTACATAAAGCTATCTCTGTTGCAAGTCATGACTTGCCAGTTATAAGTGGTGGAGGAAACTGGAGTACCCAGCAAACTCCACCGACTAACCCAGAGAATTATAGTTCTACTTGTTTGATACAGTATTTTGTTACTTTATGCTCTCAGAGTGAGTATGACCAATTCACTAAAGGTAATAGGACCTAGTGGCACCTAGTGGCACACTGTTTGGTCATCTCAGATGGGAATGTCCACCTTTCAGGGACGAGGAGCCTAATCCAGTGTGTTAGCCAGGATTTAGAAACTGGGTACCCATAATTCCATAATTGGCAATTATGAATTTTTTGGGCACTCTATTTTTCAAGGGAAACCAAAATATACAACTATGAACATGAATTTTCTTATTGAAATAAGGCATGATATCTTTATACTCTGTCATGAGAATTGCATTGAGGTAGAAAAATATTCAAGAAATTACTCACAAAAAAATTGAGTGTCTTAAAGGGTGATTTTTTGAGGGTTTGGGTGTCCGAATGACGCCCAGATCCCCTGGCAACTAGGACTGTGACAGTCACTATAGTCTGTCAGATCCAAGCTTTGCTGACCATTTTTAAACCTCTTTTTTGCTAAAAATAGTTCATGTTTGCCATCCAACTTGGCAAACCTCTTAGCAGCACTAACTTTTGAATGTATATACCTACTTTCAGTCTCAACTGTTGATTTCGCTGAATAGGTCCCACTGTAAAATTTGCCCATTGCAAACAGTACAAATATAAGCGATCTTGCGTGGAATTTTACTATTGGCACCTAATGAGCAAAATCAGTATTGACACTGAACATACTGATCCTAGGAGGTTTGCCAAGTTTGGATAAGAAATGCGAACTTTATGTAACAAAAAAAGAGGAAAAACGGTCAGCCAAGCTTGGGTCAGACAGACTATAGAAGCCTAGTCTACATCTCTCTGTACTGTCCGTCAGGGATTTAGCCAGGATTTTCATAACAGGGTGTCCAAATTGAAATTTCAAGAATTGAGGGTGTTCAAAATCCCTGATTGAAAAAGTAAGAATCATTATACTGATTATGTACATTATCAAATAAAGAAAGCAATTATATGCTTTATTCCTTCAGAAATGTCTTTTTATTATTTTGAAGTTAAAACTTTTTAGAAATTCAACTTGGAATTAGTATTTACAAAAAACACATACCAAAATCTAGGGAGTCTTTTTACCTAAAATCAGGTAGTTTTTATGAACCAGGGAGTCCAAAAGACACCCAGACACCCTCCTGGCTAAGACCCTGTAGAGTCGGTGGTTCAACGAACTGCTCTGTTGTACAGGTGACATGCTAACGAGTGGGTGCCAGGTAATTCCGGTAATTAGACTCAGCCACTCGCCAGACATCGACACTAACTCCCACATACAGATTGGCAGTAATAGACAAATCTGTCGACTTTTTTTGCAATCCTGTCTGCTTTGAGTAAAGACTTCTGCTAATCCATGCCACGGCTGATTAAGGAATAGAACAATTAGGACGGATTCAAACCTTCATATTCTGACAGACATCCTGAACCGATGCCCTCCCCTGCACTCTGGACATGCCAAATGTCTTTTCACAATCACTTAATCCTTCCAATGCTGAGGCTACTTTCGTCCAAAGCAGAGGAACACAAAGATTTTTGAAAAACACTTAAACCCTGTCATGTTGGTATCTATTGGATAGCTCTTGTTGAGCACTCTCAGGTGAGTACCCAAGTGACAGGGTTTCAGTCATTTTTCAGGTGTTTTGCATCATTTTGTATTGGACAAATTAGCCACCACCAGCATAAGGGTTAACCCAACTTAGGAGTTCCTTTGAAACTGTCGCCTGGATCTATGATATTTTTGACAATAACTTAGAAATTAACACTGATTTTAGAAGATAAGTTGTTGGTAATGTCCTGATTAACATTTCCCTTTCAAATGTTTTTACAATTATGCCCCAGGCTCCAAGATTTCATCAAAATCATCAGACTGTTTTAAGTAATGGATTAAAATGTACACAAAAATTTAAAATTAAAAGGGAATGCTGCACGCCTCAATATTGTTTCCAGATAAAGCACTTAGGTCTTTGCAATGACATCATAAAATCAATGAGGGTCATTGAGGAGCAAAAACACTGCTAAGAATAGGAATCAAAATAGGAATTATTAAGAAATCATATCAAACACAAACCCCAAAACATGTTTGCAATGGCAGTCCTGACTCTTCCAATACCACAAATGGATATGTGCGTTTGTGGTAACACTAACCTAGAGAACTAAGCATGTGTGAGATGATCAAATTCATTATAAGATGAGCCCGGCTCACCAATCTAAAAGAACCCCTGTATAGCTCAAAAATTACGCAATCAGCTGTCAGAATGCTGTGCTTGATTTAGGGTTCGCTTTGATATGTCACATGACTATGGTGGACCAAAGTTTCATAATATCATCAAGCATGTACTGGAACTGGATTCTTGCCAACAATCCCCATTACAATTTGGCATCAGGAAAACTACAATTAAGACTCACACTTAGGGTTAAATCAGACCCCACATAACAGTACCAGGCTTGTCATGCTGTCAAATTAACCATGGGCGTCATGGCAACACCCTGGATGACTTGTCTGCAATTAATGTCACAAATGCCAATAAGGCACACGCCTGTAAATAGGATGTCACCCCTGACTAAGTTTTCTTAAAAGTGCCTCTAATGAATGACAGCATAAGTCACCCATCATGTTTAATACAGGCTTAGTAGGAAATGCCACATCAATCTAAACAGGTGCTTGGTCATAATGTTCCATCAATGTAAATGTTGAGCAATAAAAGATGATGTATTGTGTACAGATGGAGTTTTTCATGTAGGGACTGGTACCGCAACTCGGTACGATGCAAACCCTTATGCTGCTGGTGGCTTGTTTGGCCAATACAAAATGATGCAAAAAACCTTAAAAATAACTGAAACCCTGGCACATAGGTACTCATCTAAGAGTGCTCAGTGAGAGCTATCCAAAAAATACCAACATGATAGGGATTAGATGTTTAAAAAAAAATCTTAGCGTCAATGTGCTTTGGACAAAAGTAGCCTCAGGATTGCGAGGGTTAATACAGACTTATTAGGAAATGTCGCGTCAATCTCAACAGGTGCGTGGTCATATAGTTCCATCAATGGAATTGGTGAGCAATAAAATATTGTGTACAGATTGAGTTTTTCATGTAGGGACTGGTACCGTAACTCCGTACGATTCAAACCCTTATGCTGCTGGTGGCTTGTTTGGCCAATACAAAATGATGCAAAAAACTTTTTTAAAATGTCTGAAACCCTGGCACATAGGTACTCATCTAAGAGTGCTCAGTGAGAGCTATCCAAAGAATACCAACATGATAGGGTTTAGATGTTTAAAAAAAATCTTAGCGTTCATGTGCTTTGGACAAAAGTAACCTCAGCATTGGACGGGTTAATACAGATTTAGGAGGAAATGCAGCATTTAACTCAACAGGTACATGGTCATACTGCCCAATCAATGTAATTGGCAAGCAATAAAGGAAACAAATATGTATTGTGGAAAGGGCAGACGACACTGGCCAAGCAAGGAAGGGTTAACCAATCTTTTGCTGATATTTTTGTGACCAGAGCAATTTTTGAAAGAAAAATTGACTAAGAAATATTGATAACAAGCTAAGCCACAAACCCCCTTCAAATTGTTTGTCAATTTATGCTTGATTCTGGAGTGATTTTTAGAACTATTATCGGAGGTAAAACGAAATACCCAAACAACAGTGCGAAAGCTGCAGGACGAAGAATACATTTGAAAAATATTTTAAGGTGAGTTGTTAATTAGTTTCAAATTCATATTTCTCCTTCAAATATTTTCTAAAAATTTTATTTTGTTAGAGAGATATCACAAAAATTAATCAGGCGGTTTTAGACGATATAAGCACTAACCCTTATGGGGCTGGTGGCTAATTTGGCCAATACAAAATGATGCAAAACACCTGAAAATGACTGAAACCCTGGCATATGGGTACTCATCGGATAGCACTCAGTGAGAGCTATCCAAAGAATACCAACATGATAGGGTTTAGATGTTTAAAAAAAATCTTAGCGTCCATGTGCTTTGGACAAAAGTAGCCTCAGGATTGGACGGGTTAATACAGACTTAGTAGGAAATGCAGCATTAATCTCAACAGGTACATGGTCATACTGCCTAATTAATGTAATTGGCGAGCAATAAAAGATATCCAATTATGTATTGTGGAAAGGGCAGATGACACTGGCCAAGCAAAGAAGGGTTAATCAATCTTTGTTGATATTTTTATGACTAGAGCATTTTTTGAGAGAAAAATAAATTGACTAAGAAATGTTGATAACAAGCTAATCCACGTACAACCCCCCTTCAAATTGTTTGTCAATTTATGCTTTTATTCTGGAGTTATTTCTAGAACTATTATCGGAGGTAAAACGAAATACCCAAACAACAGTGCAAAAGCTGCAGGATGAAGAATACATTGGAAAAAAATTTAAAGGTGAGTTGTTAATTAGTTTCCAATCAACATTTTTCCTTCAAATATCTTCTGAAAATCGATTATGTTAGGGAGATATCACCAAAATAATCAGGCTGTTTTAGACGATATAAGCATTAACCCTGATGGGGCTGGTGGCTAATTTGGCCAATACAAAATGATGCAAAAACACCTGAAAATGACTGAAACCCTGGCAAATGGGTACTCATCTGATAGCACTCAGTGAGAGCTATCCAATGAATACCAACATGATAGGGTTTAGATGTATTTTTCGAAAATCTTTGCATCCTTGTGCTTTGGACGAAAGTAGCCTCAGCATTGGAAGGGTTAATGGGTTAATAGATGCGGTAAATAGTGTGCCAGTGAAATCTGAGAGTAAGCCGCTTTTGCATGACAGACATTGCAGCATCTTTAGGGATTCATAGATTTTCGCAGAAATCTGCACGTGTCATGAACAGATTTATGTCAACGGTCACGTTGACAATCTGGTCCAGGCACCATTTCCAGAGCATCTAATATCATGTCGATATGTAGCACAGTTAACTGCTTTCACTGAGCACAGGCCTCGGCGATAGGTCTTTAGCATAAGGCATACAGCATGCAACATTACTGCTTGCCCCGTTGCAGGTGAATTCGGCAAAAAATGGCAATCGGGCATTTGCAGAACAAGACCCTAACTTGCCCCGCTTGGCAAGTAATGTTTTGGGCAGAGTCAACGCAATGTAACTCGCCTCTGAAACCACAAAGGTATTGGCTACGGGTCCCTGGTACGAGTGTTCCGTCATGCATTTCTTGGCCTGTGATTGGTGGAAAGCAGTCTCCTGCGATGATACAGGCTTTAACCCATTAATGCTTAAGAGTTCCTCCAGCAATTGTCGTCTGGATCTATGATACTTTTTCCAATAACATTGGAATCGAGAATGATTTTACAAAATATTTGAAGGAGAGTTGTTGATGATGTTCTGATGAACATTGCTCCTCCAAATATTTTTCTACGTGTGCGTACGCCTGCAAGATTTCATCAAAATTGTCAGGCCGCTTTTGGCCGCTGTGAGCATTAATGGGTTAACCCATTAATGCTAATAAGAGTTCCTCTTGAAATTGTCGTCTGCATTAAGGATACTTATGGCAATAATTTTTGAATTGAAAATGATCTTACAAAAAATTTGAAGGAGAGTTTTTGGTTGTGTTCTTATTGATATTCTCCTTCAAGTATTTTCCTAACTATGCTTTTGCCTGAAAGATTTCATCAAAATTGTTAGGCAGCTTTTATGCAACCCTGAGCATTTACTGAATACCATTACTGGTCCAGTAGGGCCAAGAAGCACATGGAATCTCCTAAATAGCTCTTGTGTCAGCTGTTTACTTACCAGCTCCTAGCACAGGTTAACAGTATCAGGAATAAGTGGATACATACCTGAAATGGACAAAAAAGAAAGAAATATTATAAGCAAAAAATAGGGTCAGGACTTCTGCATACATAGAAAATAGAAACAAATTTTTACTACCTCCTGGCATTGAAAGATCAAAAAGCAATTAATATGGAATACATTCTTAATTCATCTATGTTTAAGAACTCTCAAATGAGTACCCATTCACCAAGGTTTCAGTCATTTTCAGGTTTTTTCAATCATTTTGTATTGGCCAAATTAGCCACCAGCAGCATAAGGGTTAAAAAAGCCAGCAGGGAACAACATGAAATTGGAAAGTCTTTTTTAATCTCCTATGTTTTAACTCAATATACCCATGACTTCCAAGTTAATCCTGCCCATCTCTGGCAAATCCCAGAATTTCCCACATATTCCCAGGTACATTTAACGTAGTATACTCTATGGAAAATTGATTAACTTCGAAATGAATACAGGGAATTATGGAAAAAAAGCTATAACTCAAAACCCCCTAATGCACATATATGTGTCAACAGAGTGCATGTCAGTTTCGCCCAACAGCTGCGGGCGACTTGACAGAAATGTCGATTACGAACAGGCAATGATATTTCGAGACGGAACCGTGGCTTTTCTGCGCGCAAATTAGGCAGGCGGTCTTGAAGGCTGCCAGAAACACATTAGCCTTACCGCTGGGCAGTGCAATGGACTAATAGGGGCCTAACTCACTCAATACAACTCCCTGCTCCTCACAAAACAAATGTATTTATTCTCGCTGTGCGAAACACATGCTGATTGATGTAACAGGGAAATATAAGAACTGCTGGGGAAATAACAGCATTATTCTTTTGGCAATATTAACTCTTCCAATGCTATGACTACTTTCATCCAAAGCACAAAGAAACAAAGAATGCTTCTGACTTTGAAAAACCCTGACGTCTTGGTATTCATTGGATAGCTCTCGCTGAGTACTCTCGGATGAGTACCCATATGCCAATATTTCAGTCAGTTTTCAGGGTTTTTGCATTTTTTTGTATTGGTCAAATTTGCAACCAGCAGGATAAGGGTTAACTCATTCATGCTTACCTGAAATATGGCAAAGATTTAACCCATTATTTTCTTATCTATGTTTATAAACTATCAAATTTGCAAATTACCACCTAAGAAACATAGGAAGAAAAACAAATTTCTCAATACTGAAACAACCAAGAAACAGTGCCATTGTCTCCATTGTCTCACTGGTGACATCACGCCTTGACTATTGTAATGGAATTCTCTGTGGAATTACTGATGAGCTATTATGCAGGCTCCAGAAAGTCCATAAAAATGCATCCAGAGTGGTTAGTGGTTCCAAAACGTATGATCACATTACACCAATTCAAAAAGATCTTCACTGGCTGCCCATCAGGAAAAGGACTGAGTTCAAGATTCTGCTTTTGACTTTCAAATGCATGCAAAGATGTGCTCCTCTTAGATCTCCACTGATCTCCCTGACCCCATGTGACCAAGCAAGCACCGACTCATGTCTAAATGCTGCAACAGTGTGACATATATGTAGATATCTTCCTTAGAAAGGCATTTTGAAAAAAACATTAGGATAAGGCGTCAATTTCAGTCCACTGAAGGCAGTTGCACGTTTTTTTGTGTTTTTTTGTTAATTTATTCTTGTCGGGAAAATAGCCTTGCTCTTGTCAGGCGACTTTGTGATCACTAAGGCAATGAATGTGGTATAAGCTCAAAACAATGATAAATATGCATGCAGCCGAACTCCCGCCTCTCAGGTCGATTATTGCAACAGAGCAACAGAGCTCAGTTTGCCATCAGGAGACACCCCCCCTCCCCCCCAACACCTAATCCATCATTTCCATCACACCTACATTCCTACCTTTTCAAAGTTTCCAATCATTTGACTACGCCCTTCCTGACTCCTCATAAATATCACACGTCGACCTTAATCATGTCTCTGGTGGAGATGCTCAGGGTGCATAGGATTTCTGAGCCTACTTTCAGCACCTCTCTAAAGGGGGCGCCACCTCATATATTCTGATAGAAGGAGTTTTGTATGCTTCTTTCTGGTGTTAACTTTATGAAGTAAATGTGCAGGCAGAATCTTATATACATGTATCTGTTATCTTTTTATATTTTACTATGAAAAAAATATTGAGGCATCCAGTTTACAGTTATCATGCTATGTATACTGTATGTCTTTAAACAGTTCCAAAAGAGAAAACTTCATTTGGCAATATTTTGTGGACACATTGACTGGGTGTTGTGTTTCCTGACTACTTTCATGACCTCACTTCAAATATTTTCAAAAATGTCATTTTCAAACATATAATTGTACTTCTCACATCCAAATATTAATCCCATGACAATTTTTAAGGATATCATGCCTTTTTTCAATAAGTAAATACAGGTCTATGTTATCTGTATATATTGTGGTCTCCCTTGAAAAATAATAATGGCAATTTTGGGCACCCAGGTTTCTACAACCATATATGTCAATCAACTTTTTTGTGCATGCATTTATCAATGGTACTTGTATATATATGCATGCACTGCAGGACTGAAGGCTTAGTGAAAAAAAAATCTCCTCCTCAATGACATATATATATATATATATATATATATATATATATATATATATATATATATATATATATATATATATATATATTTATATATATATATATATACATATATATATATATATATATATATATATATATATATATATATACATATATATATATATATATATATATATATATATATATATATATATATATATATATATATATATATATATATATATATATATATATATGTATATATATATATGATTCTTTGGTGACTTTCTGATCCAAAACTCTGAATGCAAAATCAACAGAAATACCGAGTTAGGATATTGATATCAGAAAACTCTTAAATGCCAACAAATATTCACTGCTGAATCTCCCTGGCCAATTTCTGATGGAGAATTTTCTCAAGCAGTGCCGGTGATTCTTTGATCGTGGCTCAGGTTCCCTGAAAACATGGTGGTCCAATTTCACCGCCAGTCTTGCATTTTTACCCCCGGAACTCCACAGATTCTTCTCAGCTTCTTCCCTTCGTAAATCAGCTCTCTTGGGGTGTACATATTCAACATTGATAGGTCTCCCACCATTTTTAATTGGCGTAGCAATGTTCCCTGATGTGCTCCGACACTTCGGGAGACAAATTGAGGATAGATGATAATGTCATGTCATCCCTACAAGGCCTTTAACCAATTCACTTGATATCTTTGTCTGGATCTATGACACCTTAGATAATAACTTGGAAATTAAGGATCATTTTACAAAATATTTGAAGGAGAGTTGTTGGTTGTGTTCTGATTAACGTTTCTCCTTCAAATATTTTTTCAATGATCCTTTTGCCTGCAAGATTTCATCAAAGTTGTCAGGCTGATCTGGCTGCTCTAAGCATTAATGGGTTAAATACAACATCACAGCTAGCAGACACTTAAAGCTTACATATCGTAATAACAGGATCAATTCAAGGATGTCAGGCCAGTTCACAAGTTAACCCATTCATACCATGAATAGTCCCGGACCAGATGTGGCTGGATCTATTATACTTTTCAATATATTAAGAAAATAAAGCATGTATTCTCAAAACCTTTGAGTAATGGTTTAGTGTGGTTCTGATATTCACCTTCTTCAAATATTTTGCAAAATGTACTTCATAGATTTGAAAGATAATCTGATAAGTGTCAGACCTAGGGATTTGTCCTGGTACTCAATACAATACCAAATATGAATATCGAACAGGAGAAGTATTGTATCATTTAAGAGTTGCTCAAGGAATAGTCGTCTGGATCTATGATTCTTTTGACAATAACTTTGGAATTGAGAATGATTTTACAAAATATTTGAAGCAGAGTTGCTGGTAATGTGCTGATTAACATTTCTCCATCAAACATTTTCCTAGCAATGCTTTATCATGCAAGATTTCATCAAAGTTGTAAGGCTGCTTTTGGCTGCTGTTAGCACTAATGGGTTAAGACAAGCGGGAACGCTGAAACATATTCCTTCCTGAATGGAACATTGAAATGTGGGTGACAACTTGTAACGCCATCTATGTTGACTCTAGGAAACTACAAACTCAGCAACGAAGTAAAAGATAGAGATCTGAAGAGAACCCAAGTTCCTTTCTTGTATGTAGTAGAATTTTCAATCTAGTTTATTTTCACTTTTTCTGCCATATTGTTGCTAAGTCGTGACTAGCCAGTTGTAGGCGGTGGAGGAAAATCGGTGTACCCTACGAAAAACACGGTCACTGGTAACTTTCTCACATCCCCCTGACTGGATTCAAACCCAGGCAGAGGTGAAAGACAGCGAGCAGTAAGTGGCAACGCCTTAGACCACACGGCCATCAGGGCAGGCCCTCAGTTGTGAGAGACAGTTAGCATCAGTGGCAACGCCTTAGACCACACGGCCATCAGGGCAGGCCCTCAGTTGTGAGAGACAGTTAGCATCAGTGACAACACCATAGACCACACTGCCATCAGGGAAGACCCTTGTATGTAGTCCTAATATGACTAGGACCTAGTCTTCTAGGATCCCAAACAAATGTGAATTCGGCACTCCTCGCCTCTACTTGTGTGTATAAATAGAGAGGACGAGAAGTTCCGTATAAATCTACTTGTTATGCACAGCTAACTCATCCCGGCTGAGTCAAGTTCATACAGCATTACGACATTAAACAACCGTTACCAGCCGTAAATCAAGTAAAGCCCCAAAACATATGCAAATCCCTCAAGCCTGGATTATGTAAGCCATAAACCGCCAAGGTCAGGTCAGAGGAAATCAGGTTCTTACTGTTGGTGTAGTAAACGAAAAACTGTAAAATAGAATTCATAAGTGTCTTTTCATGCACTGTTACTTTTGTGGGATGGTGTATAAACAACCGTTTTTGCTAACTTTATCATTCCTTCCTTACATTTATTCCAATAATGTATGACAGAAAAACGTCTTTTCAAAAACCATCCAACATGCTCCAGAGATTGCCTGTTATACCCACCAAGAATGCCAAAAACATGCAGTCTAGTGATATAACTGTAATACATTAGTATTTGTATCAGGGTAATACTTTGTCAACCCATTACTGCCTGAAGATAAGTGACGTCTGAACTTATCACACTTTTGAAAATAACTTAGGAAAAAAGTATGAATTCCCAAAATATTTGAAGAAGAGTTGTAAATAGAGATTTGGTGGACGACTCTCCTTAAAATATTTTCTAAATACTACTTCCATTACGGAGATAGCACCAAAATAGTCAGGACTCAGGAGGCTTTGGCTGATATAGGCATCAGTGGGTCAATATATTAACCTCTTACATAAGCTTTTTTTAATCATCAACCCTCTCATGCCTAAAACATCCCAGGATGTTATAATTTACCAGATACCCATCAAATAATCAAAATAAAGTTGAATATGAATAATTCACTTTAATAATGGTCAGGACCTGTCCTAACTGCCTAATGATCCAAATTGTTGCCATTGACTGCTTGCTGTTCCTCACCACTGCACAGGTTTCTATCCTGGGAGGGGTATATAAGAAAGTTGTCAGTGACATGAGTAATTAGGGAGTGTTTTTGCCAGGTACTCCTTTCTTCTACCACTTACAACTGGCAAGTCACAAATAAGATTAAATATGGTAGAAAAAGTTATTGAATTCAAATTTCCTTATTACAGGCCAAACTTGTCATTAGCTGAGCATTTTTAAATTACTGAAATTCCTGGTAAATCTTCTTTGAGCAATGTGAAATGGAAATCATCATCATAAAATACATATGACATGGGAAGTTATGAAATCATGAAGAATGATTAAAGCAACAGATTAAATAATCATTTTTGCATTGCTAAGGGTTCAACCTTTTGGCCTTGACCTTCATCAGGTCATGACCTTGAGGGGGATTGCTTATCCAAGAGGTACACATCTCCCCTGCAGCAGTTTGGAGGAAAAGACAGGCCCTCTGTGATATAGATACTGATACTGCGCACCCCATCGCTCAGCTGCAGAACGCAAACTACAAACAGTTGATAAGTTATGAACGACTGGGATATGTCTGCTGATACTTCAGAGGCAGGGTTGCAAAATACAGCTCTGTTGCTACTTGAAGGACTGAACTCTTAAGGGATAGTCTTAGCCAGCAGGGCGTCTGGGTGTCTTTTTGGACACCCATACCCTTAAAAACCAACCCTCAGGACACCCATTTTTTTGAGAGGAATTTCTTAAAATCTCAATCTCAAGCATATAATTGAATTTTTTCATCTCCATACAGTTCCCATGACATTGTATAAGAATATCATGCCTTATTTTGTTTAATTTATTCATGTTTATGGTTGAAATCTGAGTGTAATGTGTGGTCTCCACTAAAAATGTGGATGCCCACAAATTTTACAATTGCCAATTTTGGGCACTCAGTTTCTAAATCCTGGCTAAGACCCTGTCTTAAGGGCTTGACATAAGGATTTGGAGCCATAAGTCCTTGGGACAAGTTACCTCTCAGTTTTCGACCAATTCTATTTTAAAAATATGGATGATTGGGATATATCTGAGGATACTTTCGAAGCAGGATTCAAAAATAAGGCTCTTTTAGAAAATAGCTTTTGCTACTGAAGTACAATACTCTGCAGGACTTCACATAAAGAATATAGATAGGGATAATTACTGTATCTAGCAGGAGAGATAGTGGCAATATCCCCCTTTAGCGCCCAGGGATAATTACTGTATCTAGGATGAAATAGCGGTAGTATACTATGTTAGGCCCAGGGATAATTACTGTATCTAGAGATATAGCGGTAGTATCCCGCGTTAGTTCCCAGGGAAGCTCCTTCCTCTAATTTACAGCATCTCCGGGACAGCAAATAAAACACAGAAACACGGAAATTAGCTTAGCAGCGAGAAGAATATAATTGACTCGACTCTTAGCAGCACCGGGCAGCCGAGGTGATGATGTACTGTAGCTCTTAGAGGTACACATACAATATCTCGCGGAGGAACGATCTGTATATTTCAGCGCTGAACCAGGTGAAAACCGAACCCCCTCCCCCACTCACTATTGTTCTTATCCATAACTACTTAATAATGAATTGTCGTCTGGATCATTGATACTTTTGACAATAACTTTGGAATTGAGAATGATTTTACTAAATTTTTGAAGGAGAGTTGTTGGTATGTTCTGAATGATATTTCTCCTTCAAATATCTTTCCAATCATCCTTTTGCCCACAAGAGTTCATCAAAATTGACAGGCTGCTCATGGCCATTGCAAGCATTAATGAGTTAAAATGTATAGACAAAAATCACAGAGGCAATCTGCCCATTTCAGTACGGATTTGTTGAAAACACTCAGCTACAGTAAACCCAGTTACCGTTGCTCTTAGAGACGCTAACACAAACCACAAGTAGAGAGAATTTGTATATTTCAGTGCCAGGATCCCTAAGCCATTGATGATCTGTGCGGAATACTAACAAACACCATTGATTTAGAAAGATAAGTATAGATATGCTGTACCCTGGGACAGATATGAAAACAGATCCCCCAGCTACTGTGGATCTGAGTGGAATACTCACAAACAGCATTGATTTAGAAAGATATGTATAGATATGCTGTACCCTGGGACAGATATGAAAATAGATCCCTCTGCCACTGTTGCTTTGAGAGGTATACACACAAAACATATTGATTTAGAAAAATATGTATAGATATGCTATAACCTTGGGCATATGAAAACGGATCCCCCTGCCAGTTATTTTGAGAGGCATTGATTTAGAGAAAAATGCACCATCTTCTTGGCACTCCTGGTAGGATGGGAGCACAATCAGGGACTTAGCCAAGACCAATCGAGCCGGTCTTCTGTACGGATAGTTTCCTGAAACCTTCTTTATGGACTGGCAAAAATTTTGAATTTTGACCAAATATTTTCCAAACAAACCATCTTGTATGATATGACTGATCAAAGTATCATTTGCCCTTTTTGGCACAATAGGCTATTAAATGTAGTTTATATAAGGATTTGAAGTAGCTGAGGAGTTAAATCTTGATGGGCAGTAATTTTGGAATTGCTGTTTTAGACAGGCATTTTTGAAATCCTGGCTGAGACCATGTGCACAATGCATTATACCACTCAGCCATGGAGGCAGCCTTCTACAAGAGGTTGGAGGTTGACTGGTACATAAAGGCCTTAATGAAGTAGTTGTTTGGTTCCTGCAAGTCCTACCCTAACAAGTTTTTATTCAAAAAAATCCCTAACCCAAAGTTTTTACTGCCCTACCCACTCTCAATAAACGTAAAACTTGCATAAAACACACCTTTTTGACCAAAAAAGAGAGCAAAAAAAAATCTTCTGACCTACCTACCCTATCATCGGACCGCAAGAGGAAACGAACAATATTTTTTTCTTGGCCAAAAGGGCAAAGGGTGGAGTGGTTATCAGATTTCGGGTTAACCCTTGTGCTGGTGGTGGCCAATTTGGTAAATAAAAAATGATGTGAAAAAAGCTTGAAAATCCCTGAGACCTTGGCAAATGGGTACTCATCTGATAGTAC
>OZ012698.1:28123806-28143806 GCA_963942565.1 Maea johnstoni
TTCCTGCTGGGCAAATAATCTAGAAAATATGCACCCCAAGGGCATCTTTTCTTCAAAAAGAAAATTTGTTGTAACCCCAGACAAATGTAGCCGCCTTAGTAACCATTACTGCGACATATTACTTAATACACAAGGGGTAGGTTTGCTCGATGTACAAAAATCCAATATTCTTAGGAACAAATCTGCCTGGTAGCTGTATTACACTCTCTCTCTCTCTCTCTCATCTCTTCTCTCTCTCTCTCCTCTCTCTCTCTCTCTCTCTCTCTCTGTCTCTCCCCCCCCCTCCCTCCCTCCTTCCTCCCCTCCCCCCCTCTCTCTCTCTCTCTTCTCTCTCTCTCTCTCTCTCTCTCTCTCTCTCTCTCTCTCTCTGTCTCTCCCCCCCTCCTCCCTCTTCCCTCCTCCCCCCCTCCCCCCCCCCCCCCTCTCTCTCTCTCTCTCTCTCTCTCTCTCTCTCTCTCTCCCTCTCTCTGATTCTCTCTATCTCTCTCTCTCTCCTCTCTCTTCTCTCTCTCTCTCTCTCTCTCTCTCTGTCTCTCTCTCTCTTCTCTCTCTCTCTCTCTCTCTCTCGTAATGGTGCACATCATCAAGGTGACTTTGCAGCAGGAACTGAGTTATCAAGTCACTGTCAATGAGTTACTAGATCTTCTCCAAGGTAATAGAGGGATAATTGTTTTAAATGCTTGACTTCATTGTTGCACTCACCGGTATGACGTCAATAGGCACCTTTTGCTCCCGGAGGCCACAGCACTCTCTCATTAAATCACTAATCAACCAATCAAAATGCCTAGATCATTTGCTGCTTGACTACCTGGTTGCCCTGCACGCCTGCTTGGCAACAATGAAAAAGATGATTCATGTTCCTCTAATGCACTACTTAGACTAGTGCCCGGGAATCATGAGTATTCATCAGGGTAATGGAAATGTTCATGTGCATCAGAAAGGGATTACCCAAGCCAAATGGACACTTTCTCATCACTCACTAAAAGGCTTTTTATTTAAGTGTCCCGTTAGATATGATGACGATACCGTGGAAATGGCCAAATGTTATTAGTCTACTGATGCACTGCAATCCCACGGTGTGCGCAAATTTATTGTTGTGCCATAAACCGTTCAGGAAATATTAGAGGACATTATCTCAGGCATAAGGCGTTCTCATGTAGGACCAAAATCTTTTCTTAAAGGAACCATTTTTATACACTGCTGAATTTTGAATTTCTGTTATCGCCAATAGTTTGCAGTATAGGAGCACAACTTTGACTATCCAGTAGATAATGATAAAAGCACCCAGAATACCTGGGGAAACCACCAACTAACCCCAAGTCACTGGCATCTTTCTTACATGCCCCAGTACCCGGGGATATCACCAACTAACCCCAAGTCACTGGCAACTTTCTCACATGCTCCAGTACCTGGGGAAACCACCAACTAACCCCAAGTCACTGGCATCTTTTTTACATGTCCCAGTACCCGGGGATACCACCAACTAACCCCAAGTCACTGGCAAATTTCTCACATGCTCCAGTTCCTGGGGAAACCACCAACTAACCCCAAGTCACTGGCAAATTTCTCACATGCTCCAGTACCTGGGGAAACCACCAACTAACCCCAAGTCACTGGCAACTTTCTCACATGCTCCAGTACCTGGGGAAACCACCAACTAACCCCAAGTCACTGGCAACTTTCTCACATGCTCCAGTACCTCAGGGAAACCACCAACTAACCCCAAGTCACTGGCAAATTTCTCACATGCTCCAGTACCTGGGGAAACCACCAACTAACTTGAAGTCACTGGCAACTTTCTCACATGCCCCAAGCATGATTCAAATCCATGCAGTATTGAGAGATTGTGGTCAAGGAAACTGCTCCATGATGTTGGCAGATCCAGAGATACCATGGAGTAGCCAAGTAAAGCGACTCTCACTGGCAGAGACCCAGGAAGTTAATTACTCCATTCAAATGTTACACAGTATCCATTCCTAGTGGAGCAACCAAGCAAATATTTTCTCTATTGGACCAATAAAATGGGTAATATTTGAAGAATATTCCTTAATTGGGATATATGATATAAATTTGAGTATGAAATACATATTACAATATAGAATCTCAACTTCATCAGAAATATGAGAAAAAGTTAACAATCTCTAAATATTGAAATATGATATATGAATTGTAATACATGTATAAGCCATTTTTTATTAAAATATTTTCTACACACACCCTTTTAGTAACAGGAAAGATTTAAATAATCTCTTGCAACGCCAGATATAAATTTGAATATAAAATTTTCAGAAAAATATTTGAAGGAAAATTGTTCATAAAAACCCAACTCTCCTTGAAATATTTTGAGAATTTGTGATTAATTTCAAAGTTATTTTCAAAAGTATCAAAGGTCCAGACGACACATGTCAAGAAGATCTCCAGGCTTGAAAGGGTTAAAATATAACTTTTTTACCTACAATTCAACTTCCTACAAATACATCTAAGTTGCATGCCATTGCCTTTGCCAAGGAACAAGGTGAAATAACTTTTTTACCCACAATTCAACTTCCTACAAATACATCTAAGTTGCATGCCATTTTCCTTTAGCAAGGGACATGGTGCAATGCTTTGGCAGGCCTCGGCAGGCTTGGCGTGCATGGCTATTTGATTGGCAATCGCTTGTTACGTGTTAAAAGATGCCTCGTTGGTGTATTTGCTCTGGTGGGACATCAAACAAGCGTCTGCCAAACAGCACTTAAGCACAGCACCGGCAGTAAAGCAAATAACGCTAATTCCATTTTCTCGTGGCAGCCACGCAATCTTCTCTAGCATCTAGGAACGGGAATCGGTAGTAAGTCCATCGGCTTCACATACTGTAAATGTTTTTGTACGGATAGCTACTGATACTCATACCATATTGCTTAACCCTTCCAGTGCTGAGGCTACTTTCGTCCAATGCACAAGAACGCAAAACATTTTGCAAAACCATTTAAACCCTGTCATGTTGGTATTCATTGGAAAGCTCTCACTGAGCACTCTAAGATGAGTCCCATATGCCAGGGTTTCAGTATTTTTTTAAGGATTTTTGCATTATTTCATATTGACCATCTTATAGCCACCAGCAGCATAAAGAGAATATGTGGAAAATTGACTTAATTGCCACCTGGACGTCTCCGCGCAAAGGAAGATTACCACTTACTAACAAAACTTCCAAAGCTGACTCTGCTATATTTAACAAAATCAGGTCCTTGCTACTTAGGCAGTATCCTTAAAAGTATCGTTAAGGTATGGAATCGCTAAGGAAATATCAAAATATTGTATCATGAAAATTTTAAAGACTGCTAGCCCCCGTTGGTTGGTGCTTACCAAAGATACCTTGTTCCTGTGATAACTAACTTAGCTGCATAATTTATGCAATAAATTTCCACTGCACTTTATACATCGCTAACCCTTTCCTCCCTGAAATGGCTGATGATGTTTTTGGCGACATTATTTGTATTTTACTCTTTAATGTTTTACCCTGACATAACTTAGAGACAAGCAGTTCTGTTTGCATTCTGTGTTAATAATAATTAATCAATAATTGATATAGCACTCTTTCCACCTATAATGTTCAAAAGCACTTTATAAAGAATAGTCAGTGGACAGATATTTATGGTCCATATAGTCAAATAAACTCCTTTCAAAAAAGCAATGTTATCAGCTGTGTCTTGAAGTTTTTTGCAAATTGTCAGCAGCCTTGATGTTTTGATGTTGTCGGGGAGCTCATTCCAAAGGCATGGTGCGTAATGTTGTGGTGTAAGTAGATATGATAATTTCCTTCTAATGTTATTGTTTTCATGATTTCATGAAATATTGTGGAATGATTGTCAGCATGACCATGGAGGAAGAGTGGGATATCGAATCTGATTTCACCATTCGATTCCAGCACTTCGGATTCAAATCATGGCCATAAGTAGATGGTCCAGGGTATCTTACAGTATGGATTACAGTCTAGGGGAAGAGGCCATTACCTATATCATCATCACCCTCTCCCCTGTCTGCCCACCTGGGCGCGAGCGCTAATGGATCTCCCTCGCAGGAAACTGTTTGTTTTCACCACCTCTCAGCTGCAGGTGGAGCTATTGACAAAACAGCGCAATAGAAAATCGCAGCACGCGAGACTTTCCGGTGAGCTACGGGCCTGGCGATTAACAATTTCACACTGAGAGTTCCTTTAGAAAGTATCGTCTGCAACTCTCATATTTTTGAAAATAACTTTGGAATTAAGCGAAAGTCCGAAGTATATTTGGACGAAAGTTGTTGCATGGCTTCTGATACACATTTGTCCTCCAAATATTTTCCAAAAATTGCTTTTGTAAGAAAAATATTTCCAAAATCATTAGGTCTATTTTGGCTGCTCTGGGAGTAAATGGGTTAACTCTTTCATGTTCCTTGAGACACGAATGCCTGATGCGAAATGAAAATATCTCAAAAACCGTAGTGAATCTTAAGAAGTATTTTAATGTAAGTTGAACTACTGCCCCTGCCTAACCTTTTGTTGATCCATAGCAACACATCTGTCTGCATACAAAAAATGCCTCAAAAACCATTTAGTAAATATCAAGAATCATCAGAAATATCATCCTTTCATGCCCAGAGGTCACTTGGAAAAGTGTTGTCTGGATCTGTGATAATTTTGAATATAACTTTTGAATAAGGCATAAAGTGGGGAAATATATAAAGGAGAGTTGTTACTTATTTCCTGATTAACATATCTCTTTCAATTTCTTTTTGAAAATTTACTTTGTTAGAGAAATAACAACAAAATAGTCAGATGGCTTTCAATCCTATAACCATGCTCTGTAGTATAGTGACATGGCTGTCTCATGCTGCTGAGATCAAAATAAACACAATTGTTACCTTCAAAAAATATATAAAATAAATTTGCACCTCTAAGCTAATTAATCAGTCAATGCTCACAGCAGCCAAAAGCAGCCTGACAAAATCTTTAACCCATTAATGCTTAAGGCTTCATTTGGAAATTGTTGTCTGGAGCGATGATACTTTTGACAATAAATTTTGAATTGGAAATTATTTTACAAAATATTTGAAGGAGAGTTGTTGGTAATATTCTGATCAACATTTCTCCTTCAAATATTTTGCCAATTGTGCCAAAACCTGAAAGTTTTCTTCAGAATTGTCAAGCTGGTTTTGGCCGCTTTGAGTATTAATGGGTTAAAGCAAATGCATAATTATTTGAAAGAAAAATGTGACTAAGAGCTCTATAAACAACCCTCTTCAAATAGTTTTAAAAAGAATTTAATACCTTAGTTGTCAAAAGTATTCTATACACAGACAACATCTCGGAAGCATAAATTGGTTTTCAAAATCTTCCATACTTTTTTTGCTATTTCCCTTTCCATCCTGAGATACTCCCATGTTGTCTGACTTGGCAGACATTCTTGGCACGAAAACGTCGAGTAAGGTATCGCTTGCAATCAGCTTCAGTGCAAAATCACACCATTGCATAACCGCTGTACGCTGGGGGGGGGAAAAACAGTGTCAATTCATTTACGAGAGCTCTGCCGTCGTAAAAAATGCATGCGATATCAAAGAGCTGTAGAGACGGGAGCATCTCCAGGCAATCGCGCAAACATTCTGTCACCGTTAATAATTCACGGGGCGACCATTACAAGTGATGGAGCTGAAAGCGAGCTCCGTTTACCACAGGGACAATAGTGTCTACTTACATGGTAGCGCTCTCATGCCTTTTTAATGCAAAAGCTATTTAGGGGGACATCATCTCCCGAGCAGGGCCAACCGAGGAAAAGTGCTACGCGCTGAAGATCTGGATCGGGGTGAGTAAGGGAAGTCAATAGCGCCATTTGTAGAAAGCCTTGGGGAAATCATAGGTACAGATGAATGACGCATACGTAAATTATCGTGCAATGACAAAGACGTTTCAAGAAACGTTTCTTTGAAAGTTGTATATCTTCATCTTGAAGTTACATAATAAAAGAAAATATTCAAATGTCTGATGCAGTGATAAAGAAGTCACAGGATATGTTTTTTTTTTATGAAAACTGTTGGGCTTGAGCTTGGAGTTACATAATAATAAAGAAAAGCATGGAAATAAAAGGGGTAATTCTTATGTGCCACTTTTGAATCTTTCTTTATAACCCTTTGTTAATGTATATATATATATATATATATATATATATATATATATATATATATATATATATATATATATATATATATATATATATATATATATACAATTCATGGTTCATTTAAATGTCACATGACTTTGGTGGACAATTTAACATGAGATATAAGTAGGGAAAACAAATAATTTGGTCTCACAAAGGGGTAATATTACTTATCATTATTTGTAATTATTTTTCCTTATTAATTCTCATGTTTCAAGGACATCAGCTTACTCCCCTCCTTTAATAGATCTCCTAGCCCTTCCAATGCTGAGGCAACTTTCGTCCAAAGCACAATGACGCAAAGATTTTTGGAAAACCATTAAAACCCTGTCATGTTGGTATTCATTGGATAGCTCTAGCTGAGTACTCTCAGATGAGTACCCATTTGCCTAGTTTTCAATCATTTTCAGGTTATTTATTGCATCATTTTGTATTGGCCAAATTAGCCACCAGCAGCATAAGGGTTGGTATGTTATCAAACTATTTGCAGATAATTACGGCACTGGTAAAGGGTAATGATAGGGCTGGCAACATACATGATTACATAGCAATGCGAAACCACGTCACATTATAAGACAGGTTCCAAGAAGTGCTCCTCCCATAAGGCCATTCCTAGAAGACCACTTATGTCGCATATCCATCAACTAGAACACAGCCTCCTCATAGTAAGACAGACTGCTAGGACACTCAAATCGAAATGTCATTTCCATATAGCAATTCCTCTTAAAATATTTTTTCAAATTTTGCTATGTTTAATGAATAATGTTCAAAAGTGACAAACCATTTGTGCACTCCAGATTCAAATGGGTAAAGCAGAAACTTTCATAGGAAACATGGAACTTCCTTGACAGCGGTCTCTTTTTATCCAAGAAACTAACAACAAGCCTGAAGGGAGTTTGAGGTTGGAGCCATATTCAAAGAAAAATCATGGTAATATATATATATATATATATATATATATATATATATATATATATATATATATATATATATATATATATATATATATATATATATATATATATATACATATATATATATATATATATGCTTAACACATTATATATATACTGTATAATACTGTATGTACATACATATACATTCAGAGCTTTAAAATGAATTGTCAATATTTGAAGAAGACTAAATCAACACCTCTTGAAAGGTAGGGTTTTCCTGGAGCCAACACTCGATCAATGGCCAGCCTTCCAAGAAATCATGGAAATGGGGCTAATCTCCAATATGATATCAAATAGCGCCTTCTCAGTTACATAAGACCACGCTATATTGAAGGAGAGCCTTGAATACGCCACACTTTCACTGCCATAGGTGTGTAAGCATCTATGATATTGTGCCCTGAAGGTGGATAGTATTTCTATGTCTTAACTATGCATAATGCCAATTGAAATTCTGCAACTCTAATATACAAAGGAGAGGACATAGGATTTGGGTGTGTGTGTAAGGGGGGGGGGGGGGGGGGTGGGGTCATTTATTGGAAAAGGAGGATGCTTTCTGCCAAAATGAGAGAATTTTTATAACGTTTTGTTATATATTATCATTACCATTACTATCACTATTATTATTATTATTATTATTATTATTATCATTATTATCATTATTATTATCATTATTATTATCATTATTATTATCATTATTATTATCATTAGTATTATTATTATAATTATTATTATTATTATCATTATTATTATCATTATTATTATTACTATAATTATATCAAATCTCTTATATCATTTATTATTATTATTATTATTATTATTATTAGCAGTAGTAGTAGTAATAGTAGTAGTAGTAGTAGTAGTAGTAGTAGTAGTAGTAGTAGTAGTAGTAGTAGTAGTAGTAGTAGTAGTATTACTATTATCATCATCATTATTAGTAAATTGTATTATCATCATTAACCATCTCATATTATATTTTTTCTGGTAATAAGTTTTGTTTTTAACTGACTTATTCTCATAAAGTGAGAATTTCGAATAAACAATACTTCTGACTGAGAGCTACGGCATGCACAAGGATCCTGTTTTCACCTCTGTGTGTATGTTGTAGTAGTATATAGTTGTTGGCCTCAACAGACCTGGTGAGGACAGAACCCAGACTGACGTCTGGAAAATGTGAGATACTGTTTAGAACAAACCAAGAACACGCTTCACTTTCTGGAGAAATTCTGAGTGCCCGGCTGAGGACAAGACCCAGTCCAACAGCTGGCAAAGGTGAGATACTGTTTAGAACAAACCAAGAACACACTTCTCTTTTTTGAATGTATTCTTAGTTGCCTGTTGAGGACAAGGTCCAGTCCAACATCTGGCAAAGGTGAGATACTGTTTAGAACATTTTAACCAAGAACACACTTCACTCTCTGGGGATATCCTGAGTGGCCGGCTAAGGACAAGGCCCAGTCAGACATCTGGCAAAGGCGATGCACTCTTTAGAACCAAGAACTCACATTGGAGGATATTCTAGGAAAAAAAACATGGCCGCCCTCCCATCCTGTTCAACTGACGGAGGACAAAGCCCTGACAGACATCTGGCAAATGTGAATACTCTTGAGAAGTGTTCAGAACTAACCAGGAACCCACTCCACTTTCTGAGGGCATTCCTGTCCTCCCACCCTCCCTGGCTGACCCAATCCAGCAACTGAGCTCAAAATTCTCAGCTAGTGCTAGGATAGTTGCAGATTATTTTTATTCTTGCCAAATGAAGTTAAGAATATCTAGGAATTCCTAGGACTTTCCTGGAAAAATGCCAGTACTACCAAGATGTCTCCAGTGAAACCATACAAAATATCAAATACAATTTTATGGAAAAGTGCAATTTCCTATATGCCAAGAAATCCTCCAAGTTATTTTCAAATATTGCATTCATAAGTGAGATATACCCGACTTTGCCAGATAAACAGGCATCCCTGCATGGACTTCTCGGCATGAACATAAGTGCAGAGAAGATACCTACATTGCGTATCAATAAACAAAACACTCCAGGCCTCCCATACGCCATACCATGTGACCTTCCTGGCAGACCTTAGCTGGGGTCAAGGTCAGAGTGTGGTCACCTTTTCCCAACCTGCCAGGTCAAAGGGGCCAGCCAGGCAATGCTTTAGCAGGGTAGGAGCACCACACGCTGAATACAGGATGGCAACACAAGCGTGTGGTTTATCCCTTAATTGGCTCACTAAGTGGGAAAAAACTTGCGGTTAAGGCGCAATTCCTATGCTATCCACACTTCAGGCAGAGATTGTGTACTACCAGGGATTGGAAGGTCCAAGACAAGTCTCTGCCCTTGTGTGCGTGTGGTCTAGGGCATTGCCACAGACTGCTAGCTGTCTCTCATCACTGATGGCCTTCCCTGATGGCCGTGTGGTCTAAGGCATTGCCACTGACTGCTCGCTGTCTCTCACCACTGATGGCCTTCCCTGATGGCTGTGTGGTCTAAGGCATTGCCACTGACTGCTAGCTGTCTCTCAACACTGCATAGATTTCAATCCCGTCCAGGGCATGTGAAAAAGTTGCCAGTGACTTGGGGGAGGGTGGTGGCTTTTCGATACACTACTTGGGATTGGAAGTGTCCAAGATTGGAAATTACACCCTTACTTTAACCACAGATGACATAATACTATGAAGTGGAAAGTCAGATTTTGGGAATTTAACCCTTATCTGTATCAAAGAAAGTATAATGCAATGTGTTGACATTGTCAATTAAACATTACCTTTACCAGAGACATTTCAATACTATCAGGATGTCCGAGATTGCTAATTAAATCCTCAACTATAATGTTTTCTCCAGGCATAGATTATTATTTTAAACAGGCCATAGAAAAATGATGCTATTCACATAAATAAATGATCTACAAAGGTAGAGGTAAAGGTATTCCATTCATAGTTATGTACCCTCCGAAATGTTCACACAACCTTCTTTCCTTAGCAGGCCTATAATCTATGATTTGTTACTCACAGTGATGACTTTCTGTGTTACCACCATCTTCTAGGTCCTGAGAAGAATGCAGAACTTACCTGAAAGATAAAAGAAAGAACATCAAGATATGTCATACACATGATTTTCTAATTATCGTAATATATTTCACAAAAGGTATGATTCTGATCACATCTGGGTTAGCTTTGGGAAAGGAGTGTTTGGTTTATTGCCACTTTTACTGCCATATAAACGAGGATAAATCATGAGTAGCCAGTTGTTATTAGGCCTAGAAAAAAAGGTGTTTGTTTCCTGTAACGGGCCGAAAAAAAAGTAGGGTAGGTAGGACGGTAAATTTTCTTTTTTTTTTTGCATTATCTTTTTGTTCAAAAATGTGTGATTTATGCATGTTTTATGTTGATTACAGAAACAAACAATTTTTTTAGGCCTTACTGGAGGAAACAGGGGCACACAGGGAAAACCACTGACAAACCATAGGTCACCAGCAACTTTCTCACATGCCTCAAACCAGATTCTAACCTAGGCCCTTTGCCAATGGCAAGAGACAGTGGGCAGTATTAAGTAGAAGTGCAATGCATTAGGCTACTCAGTTATAGCCAGGATTTAGAAACTAGGTCCCCAAAAGTGGGAATTGTAAAAGTTTTGGTATTCATTGGATAGCTCTCATTGGATACTCTCAGATGAGTACCCATTTGCCAAGGTTTCAGTCATTTTTCATATTTTTTGCATCATTTTGTATAGGCCAAATTAGCCACCAACAGCATAAGGGTAATGAAATAAGGAATAACATACTTAAACAATGAAATAGGAATAATATTGAGATGAAAATATTCAATTATATGCTTTAATGATTTTTATCATTTTAATTAATTCCTTACATAAATGTTTGTGGCTCCTGAGGGGTGGATTTTGAGGGTTTGTGTGCACAAATGACCCCCAGACGCCCTGCTGGCTAAGACTGCTCGACACTTGAATGGGTTAAATTCCCTGGGCTACCATTTAATGTTCACAGGTTCCATTAGCCATGAGAAATGATCCCAGCTATCTGCATTCCCGTGACATCAGGGGATTATATTACTAATTTTAAATGGATGTCTTGAGGAAGTACCCAATAACAAGATTCACCCTCCTCCTTTAACCCTTGTGCGGCTGGTGGCTGATTCGGACAAAACAAAATAATGCAAAAAGCTGAAAAATGAATGAACCCTGGCACATGGGTACTCATCTGAGAGCACTCAGCGAGAGCTATCTAATAAATACCAGGGGGTAGATGGTTTTCAAAATATCTTTGCATCCTTGTGCTTGGGATGAAAGTACTTTTAGCATTGGAAGGGTTTACACATTTGAAACTGCAATGCAAACACAGTCTGAAAGACGTCTGTAAGTCTCTCTCTCTCTCTCTCTCTCTCTCTCTCTCTCTCTCTCTCTCTCTCTCTCTCTCTCTCTCTCTCTCTCTCTCTCATTCTTTCATTCATATCCCTCTTTCATTTTTCTCTGTCTCTATATATGTATACACACACATAACATACACATGTACATGCTGGCCAAAGAGATGATGTGTTGACATGTTTCCTAAGTAAACTCAATGCCCTTTTTCTGATAAACAAACACAGGCAGCAGCCACGGTCGTCTAAAAATCAGCATCCTTGATTGTTCCTGCGTTTTGCTGGCAATGTTTTTTGCCGTAAAGGTCGAACAGTTAAACCTGCGCTAGGTGTTAACATCCACAGTACGTAGCTCTCTATTTCTGTCCTCGTCTCCACCACTTGTAGCCTATGTGTTATCTGAGGGACCTCCGCACGTTTCTGTTTCCTAAGCCAACCAACCAACAACGTTCAAGCGCCGACACAACCAATGTTCTTAACCCATTCATACTCAGACCAACTAAAACAGCCCTGACGATTTTGGATTTTTTTTCCTTACAAAAGCATCTTTTGGAAAACAATTTTCAAGAAAATTAATCACGACTGGGTTAACAACCATGCACCTTAAGCGTGCACATAATCTGACAAATTTAAACGTAACTCATCACATGTAGTATTATTTGAAAAATATTTGAAGAGGGATTGTTTAACCCATAATGAATAACAACTTTCAGTCAAAACTTTCTCAAAATATTGCTTCAGGTACAAGATATTTTTATAAATGTCAGACTAGGCATGTCATGCTCCTGATGCATAAGGGTCAACTCAATCATGCTCAGAGCTGAGCACTTTTGAAAATTGCAATCTGAATGCTTCGAAAAAATAACAAAACACATTATTTGAAGGAGAGGTGTTGCTTAATCTCGGATCAACATTTCCTCATTACATATGTATACCATTTTCCAAAAAGATGCTTTTGCTAAGGAAATATGATCGATGTAGTCAGAATCAAGGGGTGCTTAAGGCATGAAAGGGTTAAGTAAGATTAATTCAAGTACTGCAACCCCAAATTATCCAAGCTAGTAATTCTACTAAATGAAAGCACACTCCGTAGCCCACATTTACAGGCTTCAACCTGACCTCCTCGGTGCTGGTGCTTTTACTGATAAGGATTAGTCAGATCCCCGTACATGTTTAAGTTAGGAGTCATACCGGTTCCAAGATATAATGATATAATCCTGGCATAAAGTATTACATATGATACGTTATGGAATTCAAGCATTGGTTTCAGTGACTCTTCAAGAAAAATTAAAATTATTAGTCAAATTAATAAATTAAGGATTAGTCAGGTCCCTGTACATGTTTGAGTTAGGAGTCATTTTGATTTCCAGATAGTCCAGACATTAAGTAATACAAAAATGTTGTATTATGGAGTTCTGGCATTGGTTTCACGGACATTTTAAGAAAAATGAAAATGAATAAGTTTAACCCTTAGATATGTCTTACTGCTCCAAGTTTCTCTACTTAAGGGGCATCAAAGGCCCATCCTCAGAACACTAAGCACCCTATTCACCCCATCCCCTTGACTGGTAGTTGACAAAATAGTTGAAAGTTAGATGGATGTCACAGCAGCAATGAATTTGTTAAACTATAAGGTTTACTTGCGAGCCTTGCTACTATAGCTTTATCTGAAAGTGGGCTTGAAAGTTATAGCAAGTGTAACCACCAAAAATCCTTAACCTTTTCTATTCAGGCTAGTTAAGGAATGAAAGGGAGTAATCTGTAAAGATGACCAGGATTTTTCTGAGACTTTACCTGAAAGAATTAAGGCTTGAAAGCAAAAATTGTGAAACTTCTTCTTTAGAGGCTGTTGCAGTAATGAAAGGGATAATCTATAAAGTCCACCAGGATATTTCTGAGACTTTACCTGAAGGAAGGCATGAAAGTTATAGAGAGATATCACCAAACCCTAACCATACCCCTAGGTAATCTATCAGAAGTCCACTAGGATTTTTCTGAGACTTCATCTGAAAGTAGCCGTGAAGTTATAGAGAGATATCACCAAACTCTAATCATAACCCTAGGTAATCTATCAAGTCCACCAGGATTTTTCTGAGACTTTACCTGCAAGTAGGCATGAAAGTTATGGAGAGATTACAGATATCACCAAACCCTAACCATAACCCTAGGTAATCTACCAGGCTTTTTCTGAGACTTTACCTGAAAGAAGGCTTGAAAGAAGAACATTGTTATCCCTCGTTGAGTATTTCCTCTAGAATTCTCCTCCTCCTCATCATCATCGTCAGAGAGCACCTCTCTTGGCCTCTGTCCCGACTTCATGACCCTGCTACTATTATAACCACCTCCTCCTTGGAGGACCATCGCAGGGCCTCTCTCGAACGTCACACCCATATATTTACTCCTCCACCTCTAGAGAACACCCCTAACGTGTGCCGTGTGCCGGGGCGGCCTCACATGACCACCAAATGTTCGGCAGCACGGTGTGGTGTCGGTGTGTAGTTTCGACGCACGTCTGATCAATGATAGGTTCTCAGCACCACGGCGGCGTTCAGGTGCTATTTCTACCACCAATCTCCATATTGATTTTGAACTCTCCACAGCCGAGTGTCAGCTCTCTAGGATTTCCTGGACGCCACCGATCCCTATGTACATACAACTACAACTTTTCCTCCCCATGCTACTGGCTGCAAAACCTCTGCAAGTTTTATCGCACCGACGAAAATGACTTGTTAACAGGAGAGCTGTGACCTTTCGTCGGAGGTGGGAACAGAACACCGGCGGATCGCCTCCGAAGACTTTTTTACATCCTCTACTTCTTCTCCTCCGTTGCGGAGAGGAGAAATAAAATGGCAAACATATGTTGGGATGTAACCGTCACGTCATACAGTGGTCCAGACAGTCCCGGCACCCAGTGATAATTATACAATCCTTATCAGCTGGGCAGATCCTACAGTTAGTTGTGAGATGGATGCATGTGGTTTTTTCGGGTGGAGATTCATGTGGGGTTTCCTGGTAAACACCTCTACCGATATGGGTTGAATGAGCCGATTTTGTTTACCCAAGGATATTCAATCATCTTTCCTGCCTCCCGATTCGGGACACCAGACATGCACCTTTCCTCCAGGCAGTGTCAGGCTATACTCAGATACAAACAAATCTACATGTCCAACTGTCAATCCTATGAAATGATCTTGTATCGAGAATCTAGACTTGTACCCTTCTACAAGGCAGTGTCAGGCTATACTCAGATACAAACATATCTCCATATCCAACTGTCAATACTATGTAATAATCCTGTATTACGAATTTAGTCTTGTACCTGCAGTGTCAGGCTTTACTCAGATACCAACAAAACCTCCATATCCAACTTGCTCCATATCCTATGAAATAATCCTGAATCTGGAGACCCAACTAGCCCCTACTCTTGTAGTAGTGTCAGGCTATACTCAGATAAAAAACAGATAAAAACAAAATATCCAATAGTCAATCCACGACACCAAGTTTTCCTACTTTCCTTGAGGCATTGTCAGGCTGTACTTTGATATAAACAAAACCACCATATATCTAACTGACACTCCTTAGATATAATTATGTATATCAGGAAACCTGACTTGCCCACTTCCTTGCGGCACTGTCGGTCTATATTATAATACAAACAAAATCTCCATATCCATCTGCCAATCCTTAGATATGATTCAGTACCAGGACACCAGGCGTGCACCCTTCCTTGCAGCAGTATCAGTCTATACCATAATACAAACAAAATACCACAGCTGTAAGCCCTGCTATGAGATACATTACCTCACAAGCATGAATCTGGAAACTGGACTTGTACCCTACCCGGGGCAGTATTAACACGTTCATGCCAGTAGCAGCCAAAACCGTCAGACAATTTTGATGATAAATATCTTACAAAAGAAGTATTTAGAAAATATTTGAAGGAGAAATGTTCATCAGGACCTTATCTACAACTCTCCATCAAATATTTTGGGAATTTGTGCTTCATTCCTAAGTTTTTTTTCGAAAGTATTCTGACAGGTCCACACAAGACTGGTTAAGTCCATCTCTGGGTTCAGTAATCTTTGTTCTAAAAGATATCTTCATCTCGGTGTCCATCCTAGGATGGAGGTACTATATTTCTATATAGAATCTGGAAGCTCAATAAGTACCCTTCCTTCCAGGCTTCCAAAGCTGTATTGCGAGACAAGTAAAATCTCTCTTTCTGGTTATCAATCCTTCGGTAAATTGTACTGTGTTACAAACAGTTGCATCCTCTTCTTTGCCTCTGTGTCAGGAGATCATATAAAACAGACAAAATCTCTATCCAGTCCAATGATAACAGCCTGAATCGGGAGACCAGACTAACCCCCAGCCTGGCCGGGAGGGACAGGTGATACATTCTGATGCAGACAACATTTTTATCAAGCTGTCGGTTAAATGATATAATCCAAAATTCTGTGACCAGGCTAACTGTATCCTTGCATCTGTGTCCGACTGTACTCAAATACCAATATTATGTCTCTTTCCAGCCGTCATTACCATGATGTAACCCAAAAACAGAGGACTAGACACCCTCCTATTATGCTGCAGCCTCAAGCTTAACTTTGATACAAGCAAAATCCCTTGAAAGTATACTATGGATAAGGCCTAGAAAAAAAAATGTTTGTTTCCTGTCCAAAAAAAAATAGGGTAGGTAGGTTGAAAATTTCTTTTTTTTTTGTGATTTTTTTGTTCAAAAATGTGTGTTTTATGCATGTTTTCTGATGATTGGCAGCCAAGATGGCTGATAAACTTTAGGGTAGGGATTTGTTTGCATAAAAACTTGTTAGGGTAGGGTTACAGGAAACAAACAAGTTTTTTTAGGCCTAATGACCTCAAATCCAGAGACAAACCATGCCACTGGTCCTATGAAAATGTCAAGCAAGGCTATTATATAAATAAAACCTCTCTTTGTGAATGGCACTTCTTTGATACAGAACACAATGATAAAATCCCAAAGCAAAGACCAGGTTCAACCTTGGCCTTGTGGTAGTGCATAGCTACAATACAGTATAAACAAAAACTCTCTCTCTGAATGAAATTGTATTGATGCAGTATACAATCATTAACTTCGCAAGCTGAAAACCAGACTTGACCCTGGGCTAGAAGTCTAGAACCAATGTAAAGTGGCATTACAGTATAAACAAAATCTCTCCATCTGAATGAAATTGAATTGATACAGTGTACAATGATAAACTCCAAAAGCAAATACCAGACTTGACCCAGGGCTGATGCCAGTATAAAGTTACACCATGATAAAAACAATATCTCCTTTCTGAATGAAAATGCACTGATACTTTATACCATTAAACAATAGCATAGGGAGAAATCACTTGACACTATTGTTATTAAGCTATACAATGATACAAACAAAGACTTTTTTCTCTCTTTCAAACTTTCCTTTATCCGCTGCTTACTCCTCACTTAACCCTTATAATGCTGAGGCTACTTTTGTCCAAACACAAGGACGGAACGACCCTGTAATGTTGGTATTCATTGGATAGCTATCACAGAGAACTCTCAGATGAGTACCCATTTGCCAGGGGTTTAGTGATTTCCCCTCATTTTTCGCATAGTTTTTTAATGACCAAATAAATCACTGGCAGCGTAAGGATTAAACATTCATGATTATATACAATTTGTGAAGATTATATTGCTAGAGTAGTAAGGCCTTTCAGTTTTCTCCAGGGCTGAATGTGTTAATAAGAGGAAAGCAAGCGGCTTATGAATGATATATGGCTTATGCCAGAAGCGGATACAGGATATTAGTCTATGGGGGCTGTTTGTAGTCTAAATCAAATAAATGAGGTACTTTTACTTGAATAACCTCCAGTCTGATACCTGAATAGCGGCCATTGAACCACTCAACACCTTTCCGTATCCCTAGTGTTGAGTTCAGATTCTCACGCAGACCATTTGTCTGCCACCTGTATACTTACAAACCACTTCCATAGACAACCTGTCTACAGCAAATACTTTCCAGTACTGCTAACCTGTCTACACCAACCACCTGTATATACAAACCAACGGACTATATAGACAACCTGTCTACACCAAATATCTGCCAGAACTGAGAACCTGTCTACACCAACCACCTGTATATACAAACCAACTGACTATATAGACAACCTGTCTACACCAAATATCTGCCAGAACTGAGAACCTGTCTACACCAACCACCTGTATATACAAACCAACTGTCTACATAGACAACCTGTCTACACCAAATATCAGCCAGAACTGACAACCTGTCTTCACCAACCACCTGTATACATAAACCAACTGTTTACATAGACAAAGATTTTTGAAAACCATCTAAACCCTGACATTTAGGTATTCATTAGATAGCTCTCACTGAGTACTCTCAGTACCCATGTGTCAGGGTTTCAGCCATTTTATTAGGTTTTTTTGCATCATTTTGTATTGGCCAAATAAAGCCACCAACATCAGAAAGGTTAAGAATATCTCACTGAAATTCAAAGGGCAGCCTTGATCAAAATAACTCTCTTGCAATATGAATTCAAGATATGCAATGAAAACACTAATCGGTGAAAAGTAAACTTGAACCCTGATTCAGAATGCCAATACAGTCAGGGGTCAGGCTACGGCAAGAAACTGAGGAAGACCGCTGGGCTATAGGTTCCCAAAACTTCTTAGCCCGATGTTATAGTCCCATTAAAAAACATAAACAAACACACATATGTGTGTGTGTATATATATATATATATATATATATATATATATATATATATATATATATATATATACATATATATATATATATATATATATATATATATATATATATATATATATATATATATATATATATATATATATATATATATATATATATATATATATATATATATATATATATATATATATATATATATATATATATATATATATATATATATATATATACATATATGCACACACACACACTGCTTATAGTATTGTTATTCCACTGAGCATGACCTAAAAATGTCAATCTTTTCTTATAGCTAGCCGGGCTACAAAGGCAAATATTCTTATAGCCCGAAAAAAAATTCTGTAGCCTCGGGCTATCGGGCTAGTGTGTAACTGGACCCCTGTACAGCCTCAGCTAAATATCTTTCTTCCATAACCTACACTTACACACCAATTAGAAATGTTCATTTCTCAGGCGAAAAAATCCTTGCTTTAAGACCGTCATACCTATTTGCGATACATTGTTCTTTTCTGATGCATTGTTAAACATGAGTAAACAATACCAACATCGTCAACAATGGCGCTACTCAAAAACAATCTGCTCCGTGGACATAGTGCAAATAGGCTCTGACTGCATCAATACATTGGGGCGGACCCGAGAAAGAAATTTCATCAAAAAGTTGATGCAGCATATCGCGTCAAACACGAACGTGGCACAGTTTATCAACAGAATACGAGAAATCTAATATCCTATAAGAGGGTATTGCGGACAGTACACAAAGAAAACGGCAGGAATTCTGCAAAGCAGGGATTTTTGTTTGGCTAGCTAAGATGAGGTCTTCCAGAAAAATCCAGGCCTCGCCAAACCTTCAATAATTCCTGATTGACAGGATCTTACAATAGCGGTAGTCTGACGGGCCTTAACCCTTTCAATGCTGAGGTTACTTTCATTCAATGTACAAGGACACAAACATTTTTGAAAATTATCTGAACCCCAACAATTTGGTATTCATTGGATAGCTTTTGGTGAGTACTCTCAGATGAGCACCCATTTGCCAGGGTTTCAGTCATTTTTCATGTATTTTGCATCATTTTGTAGTGGCCAAATTAGCCACCACCAGCATAAGGGTTAAGGCCTGTGAGAGGAGGCAGGGATTTCTGTTTGGCTAGCAATGATGACCTTTTCCCAGAAAAGGCCCAGACCTCACAAAACCTTTAATATTTCTGTATGACAGGATCCAACAATAGCAGTAGTCTGACTACAGAAAAGGCTGGGAAGATTGTGATCAAGTGTATTGTGGAAAGGCAGCATATCCACTCTCATACCCTGAAAAGACCAATCAGAATTATCTGTCTCGCTGTCAGTTTCAAGGAAACATAGGCTGTCTAATGATTCTTCAGAAAACATCCAACATTTGTTCAATAAACACTTAAAAAGTATTCATTACGTATCAATCAATGCAAAGTATTCATCAACCTAATATACCTGTATATATATATATATATATATATATATATATATATATATATATATATATATATATATATATATATATATATATATATACATGTATATATATATATATATACATATATATATATATATATATATATATACATGTATATATATATATATATACATATATATATACATATATGTACTAGCCAGTCCCATCATGAATGGGATCCTTATTCAATGCCACAGCCTAATGCGTAAATTCCTGATTAGGAAGTTGGTATCCTTAATTGAAAATTAATGAGCTAATTA
>OZ012698.1:28148806-28149860 GCA_963942565.1 Maea johnstoni
GAGAGAGAGAGAGAGATGAGAGAGAGAGAGAGAGAGAGAGAGAGAGAGAGAGAGAGAGAGAGAGAGAGAGAGAGAGAGAGAGAGAGAGAGAGAGAGAGAGAGAGAGAGAGAGAGAGAGAGAGAGAGAGAGAGAGAGAGAGAGCAGTCGTTGACAAGCAAGCACCTAAAGATCACTCGGCCAACAGGAGCTATAAAGCCCTGCCCCTGGAGAGGAGAGAGAGAGAGACGGTGAAAAACAGCTACCAACTCATACAGCTGATTTGTTTGTTACTAAGAAATATAGGATTTCTAGACCCTCGTGTATTAAGAAATTTGTCACAGTAATGGCTACTAAGGCGGGCTACATTTGGCTAGGGTTGCAACAAATTTTCTTTTTTGATAAGAAGATGCCCATGGGTGCATATTTTTATAGATTACTAGCCCAGCAGGAATGTGAATAGTATAAGTACTAGACAGACAGAGAGCCTTAGAAATTGCTCAATGGATACTACTATATAGTATATATCTTTTAATGTAATGAGCAAATTTGGAGCTAATCACTCTAAATAGTCTGCTCTATACCGAATCAGAAATATTGAAAGGAGATATGTTATCTAGGACCGTATTGCATTTCTTCTTCAAATATGACATCATTTCATTAAAACGATATTGAAGAAAAAAACAGACAAGATTTTTGGTTCCTGCAGGGATAATGGCTTCATTGCAATATATCTTTTAAACCAGTTCAAAGGTTACACTCAATATAGTACTTCAAGGGTTAACGGGCCAGGGTGGAAATGTGGTAGGGCAGCCAAACTGTCTCGGATTATTCACAGGAAAAACAAGCTAGAATAGTTAAGAAGCACAGACAAACGCAGACTTTTGGCATTTTGATCTAAATCAGCAGATTTATTATATCTCCCATCATGGGGTTGTACACTTCCCTTTAGAGTTCTACCATTTATCACACAAACTCAAGGATTAATGGTCTGAACTTGGCAGCTTCCCATAGAGAATTGGCATGGCAGTGACATCTGGAGGCAAAGTTTAGCACTATCTCAAACTGAGTCATGTG